>JAODAL010009596.1:0-109782 GCA_025379985.1 Phyllomedusa bahiana | reverse complement strand
TGTCCCACTGAAACCTTGTGAGCAGAAAACTGTAAAAGTCCCGTCGGAGGACTTAGAGTGGCGCCTGCAGGAGGTGGTGGCCGAGCAGGACATGGGGCTCTGCCACCTAAGGCGCCCCGCCCGGTGTCGGAGGGCGGACAGTGTGGGACAAATTCCAAGTCCCGCTGGAGGACTTGAAGCGGCACTTTGTGGTTGAAATCTCGGAATGGCGAACGATTGTGCTCGGATACCACGGATGACACTACCTGCTGGGATAGGATGTATTCATGGAAGGATTTGAACCGCAGGCCCAGGTCGACTGGCTCAGATGGGCCTTGCCAGGAAAGTGCATCAAGTGACAAATTTTCAGGATCGTTGTTTCCGGAACCTCTGAGGAACTCCATAGTTCCTCAGGGAGCGGCTCGATCTGACAGGCCATCCAGTCAATGTGCATTACATTTCTGCCCGAAAAGTCAAATTTTCGGCGACCTATCCTGTAAGTCCAGAGAAAGTGTTCACTTTCGTAAACTTTTTGGCAAAAGAACGTAGGCTTGGGGTGCCTGGTCATTTCCAGTCACTCCGATGATCGACTTCGTAGCATTTTTGTACATCCCGCCGATTCCTGTGTGGGAAAAAATGATCGCCAGATGACTTTGAGCGGTGGTTTCTGATGGCAGTCCCCGAGCAGGGCACCACACGGCCCAGGTACTTGAGGTACTCGCTGATTGCTGTCTGAGGCGGGAAGTTTGAAGTCAAAATTCCTGCAGGTGAAGGACTGTGTGCGGCGGTTGCCTCTCGGCCGGTCTCGGACCGCTGAATCTCATGCACGGCACTTCCTATGCATCGTGCCTGTCTCCCTTGAGGACGCCAGCTCTTGCACCTAGACTCTGATCGATCTGGCATGGCGCTATTCGTTGGGGAGGGATCCTCGCTCGGCCAGGCTTGGGGCCATGCGGTTCATCTCCATCGCTCGTTTCGTGCGCTGTCTTCCCCCCTGCACCTTCAGCTGGTAGGCGATCGTCCCTTGGCGAGCCGGCAGAACCTCGTCCCGCCTCTATGGGAGAACTTTATTCACTTGTGAGTTTGCACCGACCCGAAGAGCGTCGCCCGCGGGGGCTCGCTTCGCCCGAGGAGTCCGTAATACCACGGGAGTGGCACTGGTCCACGCCAATTCAATGTCCCTTGTGTGTGCTACCCGGCGTGATTTGCCCCGATGCGCAGCATCCCGCACATTGGCACAAGGTAACTCCCTGGCACCGAAATTCGGCGGGTGCCCCCTGGCTCTCCGCCGTCAGCCGCGGCCATCCCCGGGAGCCAAGCTTTTGTCGGGCGCTTCCCAAAGCACACACCCTAACCCGGGGAGGAAAAGGCCCCCCAGGGGTCGGGGGGAAACTTTGGCGGGCCGCCTTTGCCTTCGCTTCGTAACCCCCTTTCCCTGCTCCCGGGGGGGGCCCAAAAACACACTGGGTGTGGTCTTTTTTTCCTCTGAAGAGCTGTTTTGCGGCTTTGGGTCTTTTGTATGCGCCTTGTGCGCAGCTCGGCGGACTCTGGGCGCAGGCGGTTTGCGCCACTCCCTGCCCACCCGGGAAAAGATCCTCTTTGCCCAAACCCGTGGAGGAGGCTTAATGGTCGGGGTGGGCTTAATAATTTTTTTTTTGGGGGGGCCCTTAATGTTCCCCTGGTTTAAATGTTGGGGGGCTTAAGGGTTTAAAAGGGTTTTGGCCGGGCGGGGGGCCCCATGAGTTGGCTGGGGGTTTTTTTTCCCCGGTGTCGGGGGGACTGGGTGGTGGGCTTAATCCTGCGGGGATATGGTTCCAGGAGGTCGGCCTGTGGATGGTGGACTATCCCCGGTGGAGGGAGCTTAATCCTGCGGGCATAGGGCTCCAGGAGAACTGGGCTCATGCAGGTGGAATGAGCCCCAGTGGAAGGGAGTTAGTCCTGCGGGCATATGGCTCCAGGAGTGAGGGGTCATTTTAAGGGGTTTGGCCCCCAAATGGAAGGCACTTAGTCCCGGGCATAGGGCCCCAGGAGCCCCCGGCTCATTTATAATTGACCCCCAGGGGAAAACACTTAGTCCTCCCGGGTTTGGGCTCCGGAGAACCGGGCCTGTAGGTTAATGAGCCCCAGGGGAAAGGCCCCTTGGTCCTGCGGGATGGGCCCCGGAGCGGGCTAAATTTGGGGGAAATGAGCCCAGTGTCAAAACACTTATTTCCTCCCCGGAAATTAGGGCCCCGGGGAAAACCCGGGCCCCTGAAAGGTTTAATGAGCCCCTTTTGGAAAGGGGCCTTAGTCCTGGGGGGCATAGGCTCCAGGAAAAACCGGGTTTCCTTGTAGGGGGTTTGAGCCCGGGGAAAACTTAGTTTTTGGGGAATAGGGTTTCCAGGAAAACCGGGGGCTCAAAATGGGGAATGGCCCCAGGGGAAAACTTAGCCCGGGGGGCATAGGGCTCCGGGAAAGAACGGGTCATAGGTGGGGACCCCCAGGGGAAAAGGCACTTGTCCGGGGGCATAGGGTCCAGGAGAAGGGCTCTTTAATGGAGGGAGCCCCATTTCCCAAACACTTTTTCCTGGGGAAAAAGGGAATGAAACCCGGGCTAATGTGGGGGTGGCCCCATTGAAAAAACTTAGTCCGGGGGCCCAATAGGGCTCCAGGAGAACGGGTTTAAATTAATGGATGGCCCCGGGGAAAACAGTCCTGCGGGCATGGGTCCAGGAGAACCGGGCTCATGAGGGGAAAATTAGCCCCCATTTGGAAGGGTTTTTAGCCCCGGGCATAGGGTCCAGGGAAAGGGGGTTTAATGAAAGGGGTTTACCCGGGGAAAGGGAATTAGTCCTGGGGGGCTTTGGGAATCCGGGAGAACCGGGTCATTGTAGGTAAATTGACCCCCGTAAAAACACTTGGGGCCTCCTTTGGTTATGCCCGGGGGCTTTTCCCCCCGTTTTTCCCCCTGGGGTAGGGGCGCCCCCCAGCCGAAATTCCCCCTGTGGGGAAACGGGGTTTTAGTGTTAGGCGCCCGGGTTCGCCACTTTTTAGCTGCGCCCCCCATGAAGGGGGGGGCAGTGGCGCGGGGTTTGGGGGTGGGTAGGCGTTCCCGGGGGGGGGACGCGGCGCCTTTGAAAAAATCCCAGGTTTTTAAAGAGGCGGTGTCAAAACGAGGGCAGTGCGCGCTCGGAGGGGGCCCACAGGCAGACCGGGTTTTTTTTTGGGCTTAAAAGCTCGACAGAGGGAAAAAGAAGCAAGAAGTAACATTGGAAAAGTATAGAAGAATTTTCCCCCCCCCCCCCCCCCCCCCCCCCCCCCCCCCCCCCCCAAGAAATCTCGGGGGCTTCCCCGCGCAGGGTATGATTCGAAAAAAAACGCCTTTTTTTAAAAAAAAAAGGGGGGGGGAAAAAAAGTGGGCGAAAAGAGTGAAAAGTGAAAAAACAAACAAAAAAAAAAAAAAAATTTCCCCAAAAAAATAGAAAAAGCGCAAAATCAAGAAATTTTGATATTGGAAAAAAGCCGGGAAATTCAGTAAACAAATTTGAAACCTATTCTCATTGGTCGGGTAAACCAAACCAATCGAATAGGGCGACAGTGAACCAAATTTAAAACCCATGGGGAAGGATTGACCAAACAGAATCCACGGGGGATTTAAATTTAAAAAACAGTAAAAAAAAAAAAAAAGCTGATTGGCTGAGATAAACGGGTGCTTGGTATTTCCCCGAATCCGAGGGAAATATTTCCCCTTATAGTCTATGGAGGTGGGGGCACCCGAAAAACTCGGCGTCAGCGCCGTGCGCCATGGGGTTTTAAAAAAAAAATTTTTTTTTTAAAGGTTTTTAAAATTATAGATAAAGAGCCGAACCCCCTTTACAAATTAAAACAGTTAAAAAACGAAAGCGTTTTTCGCTAACGGCGGTACATAGGGAATTGCAAAGAGAGAATCGCCGGAAATACAGTAATTAAAAATTTTTTAAACTTTTTCATTGGTCGGGAAAAAAACCAAACAATCAGAAAAGGAGCGACAAAGTCCCCCCTTTTATGGGGTTTTAAAAAGGGAAAATTTAAAATTTTTTCCTTTTGAAAAATATTTGGTCAAAATTTTTTTTTAAAAAATTAAAGTTTATTTAATTTTTTTTTCGTTGCCCCCCATACTATTGATCCTTGGCTAACGAAAAGAAATTTAAAAATGATTTTTTTTGATTAATATTTTTTTTTCATTACCCCCCTATTAAATTTTTCATTTTTTTATAAACCCCCCCCGGGACAACTTATGTAGTTTAAATTTAATTTCGGCCCTGTTCTGTTTTTTTCAGATTTCATTAGAAAAAACCTAGCAGGTCGCTCGCTCTCCCCTTGGTCCAAAAAACGGCAACCCCTTTTAACTTAGCCCAAACCCCCAGAGGCACTCAGGAATTTTTTTCCCCCTGGAAATTATGAGAAAGTAGCTCGCGTTTGATTGGCTAAGTGGGAGCCCCCGCCCCCTTTAACCCTTTAGCTCGTTTCTGCATTTTTACTTTTTTTGAACTGTTTTTCCCCCTTTTAATATGATTTGGGGGAAATTTTTTCCCCCAAAAGGATATTAAAGGGGCATTTTGCTCTTTTGATTGGTCAATTTTACTCCATAGGGTTATTTAAAGGTTTTAATGTCGCTCCTATTTGGGTTGGTGGTTTATGCCGATCCAAAGAGGAAAAGCTTAAAAAAATTTGAATTACTGTATTTTCCCCCGGGGAAATTCTTTTTATTTTTGGGCCCAATTTTTTTTCCCTTTTTTTAAAAATTGGTTTTTTACATTTTTTAATTTTAAAAAAATAATTTTTTTTTTAATTAAATGCATGGGGGGCTGAGAGCCGAGATTTCAGAGCGCCCATCTCTCTAGAATATAATGGGGAATTAGTCGCGTCTGATTGGCCCGGATAGCCCAAACACCCCCTAGCTAGCCAAACAGCCCTTTTTTGTCTTTTTTTTCTGTTTTTTTGAAAATGGGCCCGCCTTTGATTTTTTATTGGTCCAAAATTCTTTCCCTAGGATATAATGGGACTTTGTCGCTCCTTTTATTGGAAAATTTCCCCGGTTTAAAGGCCTTGACCATTTCCCCAAAAAAATAGCTTTTGATTTTTTAAATTTCGTATTTTCCCGGGAAATTTTTAAAAAATTTTCCCAATTTTTTTAATTTTGGATATTGGAAAGTGATTTTTTTTTGTATTTTTTTTTTTTTTTAGGTTTCAGCTCTTTTCCTGGAATGGTTTTTAACCCTTTTTTAAAAGGGATTTTTGATTTAAACTCCGCACCGCCTTTTGGAAAGATTTCTCGCTGTTTCAGCCCGTCTCGCATCGGAAAATGTTTTTTGGCGCAGCCCCCCACGGCCTAAGTCCCCTTGAAACCCCCGTCCCCCCATGTGCCCCCCCCCACACTGCGAGGCGCAGGGAATTTTCCCCGCATGTATGACCGCACTCCTTGGTGGATCCTAGGCCAGGCCGGGACTTTTTTTTCCCGGGGCCCCGGACCCGCCTGCGCCCAAAAAAACAGGCGGGCGGGGGGGTCTTTTCCCTGTATGTAAAGGGGCGGCCCCGGCCCCGACATAAATCAGGCGCAGATTCCGGCCCGGGAAAAATAAACGGAAGGGGGCCCCGACCCCTCGGGATTGTACATGGGCCCCTTTGTCCGCGGGGTAGAGCCCAGGAGAAACCCGGGCTCATTTAAGAGGATAGACCCCCGTGTAAAAAACTTAGTCCCCGCGGGCAAGGGCTCCAGGAGAACCGGCTCATTGAAGTGGAATTAGCCCTAAAATTTGGGAAGGGGGCCCCTTTAGGTCTTGCCGCGGGGTTTGGGGGTCCAGGAGAAACCGGCTCATGCAGGTGGATGACCCCCGGGGGAAAGGGATTAGGGCCTGCGGGAAGAGCTCCAGGGGGAACCGGGCTCCTGTAAGGGGATGAGCCCCAGTGGAAGGGACTTAGTCCTGCGGGATAGAGCTCCCGGAGGAATGGGGTCATGAAAGGGGTTTGGCCCCTTTGGAAAAGGACTTAGTTCCCGCGGGGATTGGGGCTCCAGGGGAAAACCCGGGGTCATGAGGTGGAGAGCCCCCCGTGGGAAAGGGCCAGTCCTGGGGCATAGAGCTCCGGAGGAAAGGGCTCATGAAAAGGGGATGAGCCCCAAATGGGGGGACAGTCCTGGGGCATAGAGCTCCAGGGAAAACCGGGGTCATGTTTGGGAGAGCCCAGTTTGGGAAAGGGATTAGTCCTGGGGCATAGAAACTTTCCCGGGGAAAGGGTCAAAATAAGGGGGTGAGCCCCATAAGGACTTAGTCCTTGGGGGTAGAGCCCAGGAGAAGGGTATTTTAGGGAAAAGCCCCCGGGGGAAAGGAATTAATCCCGCGGGGAGGGCTCCAGGAGGGCCGGCTTAAGTTGGGGAAAGCCCCGGGGGAAGGGGCCCCCCCCCCCCCCTGCCGGGGGTAGGGCTCAGGAGGGGGCCCGGGGGGAAAATAGGGTTTTTGGGCCCCACGGGGTTTAGGCCCCTTTTCCTGCGGGGTTGGGTCCAGGAGGGGTCGGCCAAAATGGTTTGGGAAATTTCCCGGTTTGGGGGCCAAAAAAAAAGGGGGCAGCGGGGGAATTTGTAGGGTGTTTTTGGGGGTTTGGTTTCCCCCAATCCCGGGGGGGATAATATCCCCGGGGTTTGGGGGTTTTCCCCCTTGGGCCCAAAGGGGGGGCCCTTTGGGGGTTTTACGGCCACCAAAGGCCCCTTTTTCCCGGGTGGGGGGCCCCGGGGTAAAAAGGAGTGGGGCACGGTCCTCCACCAAGTCCCCCTGCCTGTCGGAGGAGCAGATACAAGGAGTTGGGCTACACTCTGCTGCGAGATTGCGCTTACCGGGATTTCCATGCAGGCAGCGGGAACATGCTCAGAAAGCGTCCCCGGGGGGGCCCCCGGGGGGTGGGCCCCTGGGTTTTAAAGACTGCCCCGGTCTCGGAGTTCCATGCAGGCAGCCGGACTTTAGCTCGGAGAGTGGCCGAAGCAGGGCTCCAGGGGATGGCTTAAAAGGCAAAAGGGGCCCCGAAAAAGCAGCCCCGGGGAAAAAGGCGGGGCCCCGGGGCGAGAAAGCCCGGCCGGGGCAGGGCTCCCGGTTTTGGGGGGTGCGGTCTGGGGATGGCCCCATCCGGGCTCCCTGCCCGGGGCGGGCCCCTTTCTCGGAAAGCGGGGGCGCAGGGTTTAGGAGGTGGCCCGGAAAGAGAGCGCCCGGCCCCGGTATATGAATAAAGAATTTTTAAAAAAAAAAAAATTTTAAATAAAACAAAAAGAAAAAAAATAAAAATTTCATGAAACGAGCTTTATAAAACTCTCAGGGCGCAAAGGGGAGACATTGCGAGGGGAAAGGGGAAAATTGGGGATCAAGGTTGGGGAGTTTATACTCAGGCAAGGGGGGAAACCCGTGCTGTGGGGTCCCCTTTGGGAGGGTCCCGCGGTGGGGACAGGGTCCCGGGGTGGGCGGGGGGTGATCAGACATTCCTGGGGGTGGAGCTTCCCTGAGGGGGGGGGGGGGGGAAAGGGGGGGGCATGGCAAAATTTACCCGCGGGGGGCCCGGGGGTCCGGAGGTCGGGGAAGGGAAACTGAAAACCCTGGGGGTGATCCAGCAGTGGGTCCAGGCAGCTTCCCCAGCGGGGCCAGGGCTCCAGGAGGTCGGGGGAAGTGAGTGCTTTTCCCGGGGCCACAGTGTCAAGGGAGGGGGAAATTTTCCGTGCGGGGAGTTTAGTGTTTAGGGGGGGAATCTGCTCAAAGCAGGGGGGTCACTGCTCAAGGCAGGGGACTCTGCTCAAACCAGGGGAGTCAGGGGTCTCTTTGCAGCTTGCCCTGCGGGCACAGGGGTCCGGGGGTGGGGGAAGGGGGTTTGGCATTCCTGGGTGATCCACCCCACCTAGCGGGCCCGGGCAGCTTGCCCTGGGGCACAGGGTCCAGAGGTCGGGAAGGGGGCCTTTGGGATCCAACCCACCAATTTTCCTAGAGGGGGGGGGAGTAATTTTTTGGGGGGATACCCAATTACGCTTTTTTGGGGGGCCGGGCCAGGGGTCAAAGGAGCGAAGGGTGATCCCTCCACAAAAAGCGGGGCCCGGGGCAGCTTGCCCTGCGGGAAAGGGGGGTCCACAGGCGGGAAGGGGGTTGGCTTTCCCCGGGGGACCCACAAAAACAGCAGCGGGTCCAGGCAGTTTTGCCCTACGGGCACAGGGGTCCGGAGGTGGGGGAAAGAGGGTTGGCTTTTCCTGGGTGATCCAACCCCACCAGCAGGGGGTCCAGGCACTTGCCCTGTGGCACGGGGGTCCGGAGGTCGTGGAGGAGACCCACATCTCGGGGGTGACCAGGGCACCAGCACGGGCCCAGGCAGCTTCCCTTGCCGGCACAGGGTCCGGGAGGGGGGGGAAGAGAGCGGGAAATTCCTGGTGTCCAGCAACAGAGCGGGGGGCCCACATTTACACAGCGGGGGGGCATGGCTCCAGGAGTGGGGTAAGCATTCGGGTACCGGGTGATCCACAACAAAAAGGGAAGGGGCCCAGGGGGGGTCCAGGGGGACTTTGGCTCGGCCTTTTTTGGGGGCAGGGCTCCAGGAGTGTGGGTAAGCATTGGGAATGTGGGGTGATGCGCAACAGAGCGGGGGGTCCAGGCACTTTCCTCTCGGGGCTTGGCTCCAGAGTGGGGGTAAGCTCGAAATGGGTGATCCATAACTGAGCAGGGGGTCCAGGCACCTTCCTATGCGGGGCTATGGTTCCAGGAGTTTGGGGGTAAGCTTTCAGGGGGCGGGGGTGACCCATCCCCAAAGACGGGGGGCCAGGCCTTCCTCCGGGGCTATAGTTCCGGGGATGGGGGTAACATGCAGCAAGGGCCCGGGAATTTCCATCACTATGAGCGGGCCTGAGCCCCCTTCCCCTTGCCAGCACAGGGTCCAGAGTGTGGAAAACGGGAGAAAGGGCCGGGGGACTCCATCACTATGACACCCTGACCCCTTCCCCTGCCACACAGGGCTCCTTTTTAAAAAAGGTGGGTTACATTGGTGCGGGTATTCCCCCCAAGGGGGCCCCAGGGGGTCGGGGCCATTTTTCCCTCCTTTGGGAAAAGGTTTTTTCCCCCAGAGGGCCCCAGATTGGGGAAAAAGGCCGGGGGTCCCACATAGAAAAGGGGGTCCTTTTCCCTTGCCGCAAGGGCTCGATGGGGGAAGCATTAGGTGGGCGGGTTTTAGCAACAAGGCGGGGGGTCGGGGCCTTTCCTCTGCGGAAAAGGTCCAGGGTGTGGGAGTTTCGGGGGCCCTGGGGGTCCAAAACCAGGGCAGGGGTCGGGAAAAAAATTCCTGCTGAAGGTCAGGGGTGGGTAAGCATTCAGGGGCGGGGTGATCCAGCACCAGACGGGGGTCGGGGGCCTTCCCCTGCGGGAAGGGCCCCAGGGTGTGGGAAAAGCTTTCGGGGGCCCAGGGTGTCCAAAAAGGCGGGGTCCAGCCCTTTTCCTTTTCCGGGCCGGGGGGGGACCGGGGGGGGAAACCAAATTAGCAGGGGTCGGGCCTTCCTTCGGTGAGGCTCCAGGGGTGGGGTAAGCATTCATTTTAGGCGGGGTGATCCAGAAAGACGGGGGTCCAGACACTTCCTCGGGGGGCTGGGCCCGGATGTGGGTAAGCATTAGTAGGCGGGTGACAGGGAAAAGACCAGGGGGGAAATTTCCTTGGGGGCCTAGGCTCAGGAGTGTGGGTAAGCTTCAGGAGGCGGGGACCCAGCAAAAGACAAGGGCCCGGGCACTTTCCTTGCGGGCCCAGGGCCCAAATGGCAAAATTTTTCCAGGTGGGGTTGGGTCACAAATAGCGGAAAAGCGGGGGGTCCAAATTTCCCGCGGCCAAGGGGCTCCGGGAATGGGGGTAAGCTTTTAAAGTGGCCGGGATAACAGACCGGGGGGTCGGGAAATTTCCCTGCGGGGCTAGGGCCCGGGAAAGGGGGGAAAAGCATTCGGTAGGCCGGGTGATCCCAAAAACGGGGGTCGGGGCACTTTCCCCTCTGCTGGAAAGGGGTCCGGAGTGGGGCAAAATTCGGGTAGGCCTTGGGGGTCCACAACCATGAGTGGGGGGTCAGGTCAATTTCCCTGCCTGGCAAGGCCCGGGTGGGGCTAAGATTCAGTGGCCTTGGTGGCCCAAAACCTACGGGGGTTCAGTTAAATTTCCCTGCGGGGCTAGGGCTCCAGGAGTGTGGGTAAGCTTTCAGGTAGACCGCGGTGATCCAGAACAAGGCGGGGTAAAGGGCATTTCCTTGCGGGCTAGGGCTCCAGGATTGTGGGTAAGCATTCAGGTAGGCCGGGGTGATCCAGCACCATGAGCAGAGGGTCATACTGCCGAGTAGGTGATTTTACCACCAATGCTCCGCACTGACCGACTTATCGCCACTGCCTCGGTGAGCCCCTGCGCTGCTACTTTCTGGGATCGGCAAAGAGGGTGGTCTAAATCGTGCCACACTAATGACTTGCTGGCTTGCGGCACTGCCTGATGTGCAAGCTGCCGCTCTCTTCTCCCGATAAAGCCCTTGCTTCCAGGGCCAGGACGATGGGTAGTCGAAGGTAGTCGACTGCCTAGGGTGCCACTTCATCCCAAGCAGAAAAGGGGGTGCAAGGAGGCATGGAGTGGGCCGAATTTTCCATTTGGGGGGGCACTTTATGCCTTGTTTAACTAGGGCACCAGAACACCTTGTCCCAGCTTTGCTGGCTTCATCCAGCTTCCAAGTGCAATCGGCTACATCGATTAGTGTTTGCCTGTCACCGTTGTCCTCCTCAACTGTCTTGCTGTACAGAGCAAGACCACTCACAACATATCCCCCATGCCACTCTCCTCATCACTACTTGCCCGCTTCAAGAAGCAGCGGATGTCTTCCTCCTCCTCTTTGCTGCCCACTGTCCTCAAATAGTTAGTCCTCACTGTAGTGGCGCAGAGCCCACTGCACATAGTAGTTCCCTGGCGGTGGGAGCCGAACGGGACAGAGGCCGGTTGAGGACAGGCGAGGGCCTCTGACCTGCTCCCGAGCAATGCCAACTCTGCCGACTGTTTTCCGGGATTATCAGATGTCATCTGGGAGACAGTGGATGACCTAGTGAACCATTTGAGAACTGTTGGCTTGGTGGTCAACACACGTCAGCTAGAGGACACTGGAAGCTCTGGCCTCGCAGAGTGACCCCTGCAGTGACGTCCACTTACTGTGTTGTGACCTGTGCCTGCTCCAGGAACCTACTACTGCGTTCTTTGGCGCTATAATAGCATCTTAGCCCTCAGCTCAGTTCGTTCCAGTTGGTGCTGACATTACCTTGTCGGGCTGTGTTCCCACTTCAGTTATTTGGTCAGTTTTGCCTCTAACTGCCCAGAGAAGTGAAGTGTGAAGCGATTCTAATAGCGGCTGCTGTCATCTGAATGTCATACAAAAAAAAAACTCAGCATTGTATCAAGACCAAAACATGCTCCCTATGCATACTTGAACATGGCACAATGTTCTACAACACCCTATAGACTCTGCAGCCAGGAAATAGCTGTTTAATGTGATTTGCTACCAATAAAGTGGGGGAAAAATAGTTGTTTGCGGAAAATTCGGCGAATCAAATGTGAGAAATTAGCCCATCTGTAGTACTTTTATTGATATTTCAGTTCGCAAAAATACCTACATTTTTTTTTCCTTTCAAGATGGGGTGCAGAGTGCGCATTAATGAGCAAAAAAAATAAAAAAAAGCCATGAACTTTGTTTCAATGCAGCCATTTGGCAAGATCAAAAAAGGGAAACATTTAAAGGGTTCTGAATACTTTCCATACTCCCTGCATCTCTTCAGCTGATACAAAATGACAAGTCACTGATATTTAGTTTTGCAACAATTTGAAAGCCGCTGGTTGGATAGTAGCATCCAGTATTCATTTATATATATATATATATATATATATATATAAAATACATACAAAATTTATACATACATACATACACACACAAAACACACAAATAAATCATGCATACATATGTTTAATCAAGATGAAGTAAGTATCTAAAAGTCATTTTTTTCCAGGTTGGAATATCTGAAGTAATGGTGAAGAGTTGTGTTTTACACTATTAACCATCTCCAACCTGCATTTTTTTTTTTAATCCAGATGAAGCAAATATCCAAAGTTATCTATTACTTTCCCAGGTCGGGATTTCATAAATAATGGTGAAGCATTGTGCGTTACAATGGACCAGGGCACTGGAGTTTACGCACAGTAAGGTATTGGTGCACAGAGACTTGAAGCCGGACAATGTTTTGCTAATGGACCCCAAATGTCAAGCTCAGTGACTTTGGCCTCACCCAGTCACCAGGTACCCAAGTTTTATCGATGTCATGTGTAATCCCTTACATGTCTCCAGAGCTCTGTGAACTAAAAATCAATGAGTCTATAGTAATGGCTACAGCATTGACACCTGGGCCTTTGGTGTGCTTCTCTTCCGTGCATTCACTGGAAACTATCCATGGAGCAGAGCGATGACCCACAATTCTTTGAATTCATCCACTGGCAGAGGTATTCTTGTCCAGAGCATTGGGCCAAAATAAACCAGAAGACAAGGTTCATTTCATGTTCTACTTTCACATGATCCTAAAACAAGGAATCCTGTAACTACTGTTCTGGACTACCTCAACTCACCATGGGCAGTAGTAGACAAACCTAATTAAGTCCAGGAGATCATCAGTGACCAAATTGAGACAAACCCCTGCCAGACTGAAATAATCATCTTTGAAACACAAAAGGAAGTCATAGCGGTGGAGAACTGGGAGAGGAGGGGGTGGGTGAGAAATCAAAACAGTCATTTGAGAGAACCCTGACAAAGCTCTTGCTGGCTCCAGAAACACAACATTGGAGTTTTCTACTCACCATGTCATTCACTGACTGGGTTATTACTGCAATATCCATGAGGTGCAATTACATAAAGTGCAACATCAGAATTAAACAAGAAATTACCTTAAAGTAAACACTAACTTTTTCTGCACCTCTATGCCACTATTATCACTGTCTCCCTATTCTTCAAACTCCTTTACCATCCTAAGACATCCACACTGGGCAATGGTGTCCATAACTCCCCATCTATTCTATCCTCACACCTGACCTCTACTCTTCACCTCTTCAACAGCATTAAGACCTTTCTCACAAAACCCACACAACCCCCCTTTTGCTCTATTCCATGCACATCTACTCACATTATCCCTGCTTCTCCTTGCTCCCGGGGACACATCTTCCAATCCTGGGTCCCTTCAGCACATCCCCCACTGTTTCACCTGTCTTACAGACCAGGCAGCAAACTCCTGTAACCCCTTAAACCTAAAGCCCATTTTCTTCACAACGGCTATACATATCCCCATGTCTGGAGCTCTCTAAAAAGCACATTGTGTGCAACATGCTTCCCTTCATCTACAACCTTTTTATCTCATGCAACCTATCCTCCCTTGGTCTAACAGAAACCTAGCTGACAACCTCCCATGCTGTACTCTTATGGCAGGCTTCAGTTTACCCCCACCCTGACAGTAAACATGGTGGAGGTATCATCCTTCTGTCAAATACCTGCTCCTTTGTCCCCATTCCACATCTACCTTCCCTCCTTTGATGTGCTCTCTGTCCGCATCTACTCCCGTTCCAACCTCCAAATGGCTGTAGTCTACTGACCCCCAGGCCCTGCCACCATCTTCCTTGACCACTTCACTTCCTAGCTCCTCCACTTTCTTTCCACCGACATCCCCACCATCATGGAAAATTTCAACATACCAATCGATACACCCAACTCCACTACGAACAAACACCTACACTGACCACTGCCAGACAGGATTACTTCACTGCTCTCATATCCTCCTGGTCTGAACCCCAGACAGATTTTAAAACACCTTAAACTCTCTCCTCTGTCCACCAGAACCCCCTCCCCATCTCTTCCCTCAGCAGATTAATTCTCCACTCACTTGCTAAATCTCAAAGCTTCACCCCACAGTCCCCTCCAACTACCTCTATTCCTGCAGTGTCCCCCACTATACCTGCTCATCACTATTCCCCTCCAAAACTTGCTTCTGTTAGTTATGACAAGCTTTCCTCCACTGTCCAAATCCAACCTCAATACCTGTAGTCTTGACCCACTGCCATTCCACCTCATTCCTGACTTTAGTGCTGTTAACATCCCAGCCATCGCCCATCTCCTCAACCTATCACTAACCTCTAGCACTTTTCCTTCCTTCTTTAAGCTTGCGACCATCAGACCCATCCTTTAGAAACCATCTCTCGCCCCCTCCTCTGTCCACGAAGTTTAGAGGCAAATGGAAGCGGTGAGAGACATACTGTTCGACTATTGCCCTATCTTAAACTGTCCTCTCATCTCTCCACCAACTATCCTTGACACGCTGCAATTGGGCTTCCGACCCCACCACTCCTGAAACTGCCCTAACCAAAAGTAACCAAAGACCTAGTAACTGCTAAAGCTTCACCCCACTACTCTGCTTCTCCTCCTAGACCCGTCCTCTGCCTTTGACACGGTCTCTGCAACTGGTGCCTTTCCATTCCCTAACCTGAAAGTTGGAATACCACTTAACTATGTTCACACAACAGATTTTAATAAGGAATTTGACACAGATTTGGATTTTAGGTTACAATCTTCATGTTCTTTGACTCCCATTCATTTGAATGGTCAATCAGTGCTATAATACAAAAGCTGGTCTCCTTCATGGGATATTCAAGTAATGAGCATTTATGGCATATATGAGATTTGTCTAAGACCCCTAATAGTTGGTGTCTCACAAATGGGTTCTGATGGGCTCAAAGAAATCCTGATATGTAAGGGTCCAACTGTTAAAATATGAGAAGTGAATCAGCCACCCAGATGAAGGGTGCTACCCATAATGTTGCAACCCCCTGGTGGGAAAGAGACCGCTAGAAGTCTATGTAAATGTTCTAGTCCAGGCTGTGTTAACACTTACTATAAAAGGGACCCCTACCCGAATGTCTTCCCTGAACTAAATTAGGCAGAAAATGTCATCTATGGTTCCCTGTTATCTCCAGTTCAAGAGGTGGAACTGCTCACATTAATCTCTAATGACATTTGTTGACAGGAAGTCCAGAAATTTACTTGCCCCCATGATCATTTCTTTAGGTCACACATGACACATTTTACCATCATTCTCTTCAGTGCTATGCCATTTAGGATTTTGAGGATCTGTTCTATAATCTGGCTATAGAAACTGGTTACAGCCCCTTACCTGCTATTAGCTTTACAAGATATAGCTCAGTTATTTCAAATAAACACTGTAGTTTATCAAGTTGGTGCACACAAATAGAATGGTCAAGATTCCTTCATCAGTGTTGCATGGCCTATCATGTCCCGTTCTTAGAGAACTTTGTGAAAACTAATTCCTGTGTTTGAGAAGATTTATAAGCGGCATAAAACATGGAGGAGCAATGACTTGGGCCTTGCAGTATCTTTTCTCAAAATGTATTCGAGTTTCGGAACATTAGGTTGAAGCATTGGGCCATGACAACAGACAAGTATTGGCAATGTGATCTATAGGACATAGAAATCATGGTCCTTGTCACACCCATAAAATCACTAACAGCTGCTATGGGGCCCAGAAGTAAAGGGGATCCACTCAGGTGTCAGAACATTGTAACTGAAGTTGGTGGCCTTTTGATATTTAGCACTGCTATGTGGGATCTCTAATACATGGCAACATTATCCATACCTCTAAAAATGCTAGTTTCAGAGTCTCATCAACAGGTGATGGAGGTCACCATTTGCTATGGGACCCTACGACTTCTAGTCACACCACTATGTTTGAAACACATACAAAAGGTCTAAGTAAGCCTTCAACTCATAGCTTCAACCAGCACCACCCTATGATTTTCAAATTTGTTTTTAGGTACATGGGGTAGAGAATGCAGAGAAGGTATTGGTAGTTTTACCAGAGATCTGACAATAAGAGCAGGGGAGAAGTTAAATTTGAAAGCACCCAAAGCCTTGAAAATGTTAATTTCAAGATGACTCCGCAACTATAGTCATGGTAAGAGGGTGTTTCACCTTTAATATTAAAGTTGCAAGAGCTGTGCTTTAAAACAAAGATTATGTACTCACAGCCATGCCAGTGCTACAGCTGCTGGCAGTATCCCCATAGCTGTTGGCTTTCTGTGGTGTCAGTGTGTGCCATTGAAAACAAAGATTGACTTCAGTGGTCACACACCCCCATTCCATTATCAGGAAGCACATGAGTGCGTGTAAAAAAAAAAAAGAAAAAAAAAAGAAAAAAAAAAAAGAGTGGAATGGCATATGACTTATAAATCCACTGAATGACTGCGACGGTCACATGCCAACCAAGATGACAGTGGGCAACATCACTGGCAGCAGCTCTCCTGGTTTAGCAGTGAGTACAGGAGTACTTGAATTACAAAGCTCTAGACCATTTTTATGTGTAAGGTGGATAACCACTTTAAACCATGCTAATCTTCTTAAACACACCTGTCTGAGTATAGCATATTTTTCGGTCAATGAAGAGTCAAAGGATCCCTTAAACTATTGTAGAAAACTCCACCAGAAGCAGATCACTTGGGGTCTACCAAATTTCTATGTTCCTTCACAAATAACCCAATGAGTTAGAAGTCATTATCTTGATTTTATGATCAGTAATATAAATAAAGTTTAAGTTGTGGGATTTCCCACTTTTAGATTTATAGCGCTTAATCACTAAACAAAAGAAACATTTTACAACCTTTTAACATACCCAATATTTCAGTTACACACTTTTTCAAGAGTTTTGATTACTGGTCAGAAGCAGAACACTTGTCTACCCAGTTGGTTGTAGAGCCCAGTGCAAGCTCTGCCCAGGGGCCCATAATACAGTTAAGACTACTCTGGAGAGCAGAACCCCATTAGGCTAGGTTCTCTGTACAAAAGGGACTTGGACCTCTGACAAAGCAGTCACTTCTTGAATCTTTTAGATAATTTACCGTTCAGCTTGAGACTGAAGCTCCTCTCATCCAGGAATAAATTCCCTTTGAGGAAATCCACTAATCCAACTGATTTTTTCATTGTCTGGGTAGGTTTCAATATTTTACTGTAAATCTTCGCCACCTTTGGACAACTGGATAGATTTCACAATTTCGTGACCTAGGTTTAGTACTTTGTGCTAGGTTTTTAAAGCTTTTACTTTAATCTTCATGTTACCTCACCTACATTTTTCCAACATGATTTCACTCCACTATGTGAATAGTGAACTTTGTATAAACTAAAATGGAAAGCATCCTGGATCTCCTGAAACTTCAGGACAAATGCCGTAAAAAACATCACTACAATTCTAACATTTCGGATGCAGAAAAAAAGGGCAATAAAAGAGTTAACTAATAAGATTTAACCATTCGGGCAGCGGACAAGGGTGGAGCCGTAGTTGTTTTAAACTCCGGTCTCTATAAACGGGAAAACTTAAAAATCTTACAGGATGAAGACACATTCTATCTTGGAACAAGATCCCACCAGAGAATTCAGGGATATTCTAGAAAACATTTTAAATGAGGGAGTTTCCTTAAATATTTTTCCAGAAGATTTGGCTGAGAGAATGTTTGTGAAGAAGCCAATCATGGCTATTTTTCATTCATTGCCAAAATTGCACAAGGGAAGCTTCCCCCCTGCCTTTCGCCCGATAGTATCAGGGATTGGGTCTCTTAATGAGCGCCTGAGCCAATGGCTAGATAGCCAGTTACAACATTTAGTAGTCTCTATTCCAGGCTACATTAGGGACACCAAAAGGTTAATTTCTAATATAGAACAATTTAAATGGGAAAACTCATTTACTTGGGTATCTTGCGATGTTGTGGGACTCTATCCCTGTATACCGCATGACCTGGCATTAAAAGCATTGTATAGGTTTTTAATCTCGCATAGCAATTATTCTGTAGAGAAATGTCAATACATAGTGGATGTTACCAAATACCTTCTTGGACATAATTTTTTTTCCTTTGATGGTGTGGTTTATTTACAGAGAAGGGGAGCCCCGATGGGAGCCAGATTCTCCCCTTCCCTGGCCAATATTTACATGGCCATCTGGGAGGAGGATTACATCTTTTCTTCAGACAATCCTTTTCTCCCCCAGATCAGGTGGTTTGGCCGTTATATAGATGACCTGCTCCTGGTCTGGGGGGGGAGACCTTCATACCCTGTCTTTGCTCTTTCAATACATTAACACCAATCCGTATAATTTGCAATTCACATATGGAAAGGAGAAAATGAACTTTTTGGATGTTACTCTCCAAGGAGTTCATGGCAATGGGGTACAAGTTCTTCCCTATAGAAAAGATATGGCCAGGAATACCATCCTTCTGGCCAATTCATGCCACCCTAGACATGTGACGAAAAACATTCCATACGGCGAATTTGAGAGATTGCGCAGAAACTGTACGAGTAACGATGAGTTTGTTTCACAATTATTTGAATCTAAACAGAAGTTGGGCTTTAGAGGCTATAAAGAATTAGATCTCCACGTTGCTGAACACAGAATTATGAAAACAAATAGGAAAGATTTACTCATGGAGAAACCCTCTCAGAGTAGGACTTCCCACACCAATGGTGTCACTTTTTGTACTACATATAGTCCACAATTCAACAAAATTACAGCTATAGTCAGGAGACATTTACCTTTACTCCGGATATCGGAAGAACTTCAAACAATGTTGAGCACCAATGTTAGATATATTTCTAGAAGGGCACCCACATTGGGATCCATTCTCTCACCGAGTCTTTTTACTTCTGGTGTATCTGAGAGAGGCACCTGGTTGAGCAGTAAGGGTTTTTACAAATGTGGCCACAAAAGATGTACAGCATGCGAACATTGCCATAATTCCAATCAATTCTCATCACTTCAACTGGGAAAGTTTACAATATCAATAGGTTTATTAACTGCAATAGTAAATTCGTTGTGTATATTGTCAACTGTGATATGTGTAAAGTACAATACGTGGGTTGTACCACCTGTCCCCTGAAGGTTCGAATAAGGCGTCACCTATCTGATTCCCATAAATGTAGTAACACCATTGGCATCTCTATGGTGTCCAAACATTTTTCTGAAATCCATGGTGGAAACACAAGTGCTTTCTCTTTCCTGGGAATAGAGAAGGTGACGCATTCATTGCGGGGCGGGGATTTGACCCGTAAATTATTGAGTAGGGAATCTCGCTGGATTTTCGAACTTAATACGAGGGTTCCAGCTGGCTTAAATATTAAACAAGACATTATGTATTATTATTAGGTTTTCTCATGTTATTATAATGCCATAGGATGTTTCCCCCCTCCCTTTCCTCTTTTTTTTTTTTCTCCTTGGTTGTTGTTTTTTTTTTTTGTATAAATTTATATAAAGTTTTAATGATTCAATGTTGTGGGAGGAGTCAAATTACGTGACTCTCTCGGGGGCCATTTTAGCATCGTATGCCATTTGTAGTGTAGCTACGACTAAGAAAGGTTTCTTTCGAAACGCGTCAGCTGTTTTTCCCATAAGCCGTCATTAGTATACGCTCCTCCATGCATGGGTGTTTCATTGGCTTGTCTATACTTGTATTTTTTAATGAAGAATTAATAAAGCATCAAGATTTTTTAAACTCATCAGCGGTGGATATTGTAGCGGTTTCCTGCATTCTTTCTGCATCCTGGATCTTAACACGCAATACTACACTGAAAATGTATTTCTGTTGAAGAATTTGGGCCATGGCACCTAAGCTTACAATTAAAAACAGTGTTTGAAGTATTTGTTGAGGAATTTAAGTAAAAATTTAAGTTTTATTATTTTAAAGAGTTTTAAAGTCCTTCAAAGTTTCATACATTTTTATTTTTGGACAGGAGAGGATTTTTGTGGCCATCTGTGTACAATTTGATCAATTACATTATTATTAGTGCCAATACAGGACCTCTCTATAGAACTACTTATTTATAAATCAGTGTTTGTCCAATAGATGATTAAAGGGTATATGGCTGATCAGCAGATAAAGGCTAGAATTAGAAGCCAGACCCATTTTCTGCATACTGAGTTTTATTGTATTTTGACTCTAGCAATTGTCTAAGTAAAATCGTTGCCCTTCAACTCAAGAACCGAACAAAGCTGGAAGCCTTTCTAAAGGAGATGTGCATCTCCATCTTCTTGTCAAACCATGAAGGCTTCATCTTTACTCACCCCTCCATTGTGGATTCTTTAGATTTCTATGTCCTGACTAAGGATTTGGCTCCTGCAGGATGTCTCCATGACCTCATCCAGAACAACGCAAGTATTCCAAAATCAGATTTCATAAATGTTTGCGGCTTTTCAGCCATATTAGAAAATACATTTTGGGGGTAAATTTTTCCAGTGATATTCTGAAGGAACATGGTCAGGAATGGTGTTTTACACAGATTCTTATAGTAACCATCTCCAACCTGTATCTCTGCAGCTGATACAAAACCCTGAGATTTGGTTTGCAACAACTTGAAAGCCACAGATTTGACAGTACTGGGATTCTTAGATTTGTTACATTCCTATACACTTAATCCAGACGAAGCAAATATCTAAAGTCACCTTCTCTTTGTTAGAATTCCAGAAGAAATGGTGAAGCGATGTGTTACAACTGACCAGAGAACTGGAATTCATGCACAGTAAGGAATTGGTGCACAGAACATTGAAGCCGGACAAGGTTTTGCTTATGGATCTGAAATGTCAAGCTCATTGACTTTGGTCTCACCAAGCTGGCAGGTATCCCAGTTTCATCAGTGTCATAATTCCTTACAAGTCTCCAGAGCTCTGCGAACTAAAATTCAATGAGTCTTTAGCATGAACTGGGCTTGGTGTGTTTCTCTTCCTTTCATTCACTGGAAATTATCCATGGAGCAGAGCCCTGAGAGGACCCACAACTGTGGGAATTTATCTACTGGCAGAGGTTTGGAGACCTTAATCCTTGTCCAGAGAATTGGGCAAAAATAAACCTGAAGACTCAAAGTATATTTCAGATCTACTTAAACAAGACAAGGAATCCTGTAACTACCTTAACTCATCATGGGCAGTAGAAGAAAAATTGTTACTCTTAATATAACTTACCCCAATGGCCTAAATTTAAAAAGAGAAACAATGCGTCACTATTAAGGACATAGGTCTTCTAGTTGTAACCCCCAAAGGTTCTGTCTTTTCATTAATCTTTTATTCTCTGTCTGAATTATTTTCATTTAATACAAAGTTGGCTTACTCTTTACAATGTAATTTTTCACCTATATGACTCATGCGCACGCTCGTTCTGGCTTCTTATGTTATTTTGACATAATTATGCTACATTAACTTATTCAGTACCTGTAAGCCTGTTTTATTGTTTGTGCATGTCCATTCGTCGCCCTTACAAGAACTTGATTGGACGCGTGTACTGCGCATTCTCTCCAAATTACCATGTCATTTCCCACCATATTACCGGCATGTCATTGCGACATAGTTCAGCGTGGTTTTCCAGCAGCGTGCGAGTCACAGGTGAGATAGTAATGACTTTAATTCACATGTATATAAATAGTGAGTTGTTTCACTGTTACCTATGCCACGATTAAGGGCATAAAGTGCCTGAAATGTTTCGGCGTATGTGGTTTCTGCACATTTGTTCAGTATGTTACCTTGCCTCAGCATATACCTTTTAAATCGTGCCCATGGGCACCAATAAATTGAAGTATTGATTTTATTGCTACCTTTTCACTGTCCTAAAGAACTGTTTCTCTATGTAACTGGAATAGAGGACATGCGATTTTGGTGGATTGATCATTATCCTGCTATCAGAGGTGAGCTGACTCCATCTACAATTTATTTACGCAGTAGAAGAAAAACCATGAGGAAGTCCTGGAGGTTGTTGGTGAAGACAAAGTTGAGGGAAACCAATGCCAGACTGAAGTCACCATCTTTGAAACACGTCAGTGTGGTGGAGAACCGAGGGGACATAAAAACCATCGTTTGTGAGAACACTAACTAAGCTCTTGCTGGCTGCAGAAACACAACACGAGTTTTATACGGAAGACGTCAGCCTTCAGTTTGAATTAAAAGTGGAGATTACTTAGAGAAATGGTGACTAGTGATGAGCAATTGTGTCAACTATCGTTATCATTCGATGGTCGATATTGGCAATTATGACGATTTCCGATAGTCGATAAATTACCCAAATTGAGATTTAAAGTCTATGGGAGAAGGAAAAAACCTTCATTCTTACACCCCAAACAGGGCTGGAGAAGCTGGAAATTAACATCCACAAACAGTCAAATGGATACCTGCTACATCTTTAGGCAACAACACGGGAAAAAACACAAAAAAAAAGTCAACACCCAATTCACTATCCCTGTCTTGTATCACAGCATGACCCCTAAACCTTCATGACCACAAATTAAAGTGCTAAAAGGCAGTATTATTTGAACCACCATTTTAGTTGACCTGGACATTGACTATACCTGTGCTGTACCACAGCATGACCCCTAAACCTGTTTGACCCACAGACCCAAGTGGCACAATGATACCTTGAACAGCGACAAATTTAGTATATTTTTTCGTAACTGACATTTAAGTAAGTTTTATTTAATGTTTGACATTATCATTTTACTTTTTTTCATGTGTGATAACATACAACATATACCTCACCCTGCAGTTTTTAAAGGTATTTTTTACACGTGTGATGTTTCATTTCTTTTCGCACACCCCATAATTAATAAAATTGTCCTAAACACCCCCAAAACTACTTAGTTGAGAAAACATTTTGCCCTCCTGGCTTCTGAGATGATTCAGCCAATTAGTGTTAAAGCGATTACGTTGGCTATCGACATCGGGCGATATCATAGCCGGCCACCATCGAAAAGGGTTTTTCGATAGTGAGCAGCGATTATGAGCGATGACCATTAAAGTCTATGGGAGAGGAACACCTTCATTCTTACACCCAAACAGGGCTGGAGAAGCTGGAATTAACATCCACAACAGTCAAATGGATACCTGCTACATCTTAGGCACAACACTAGGGCTATAAAAGCCACAGAAAAAAAAGTCACACACCATTCACTATCCCTGTCTTGTACCACATCATTGACCCTTAAAACCCCTGCATCACCCACAAATTAAAACGTGCCAGAAGGCAGTATTATTTGAACCAATCTTTTACCTTGAACGGGACATTGAATATCCCTGTCCGGGAAACGAAAGCATGAGCCCCAAACCTGCAAAAACCCACACATTTAAAAGTGTCGGAAAAAGGAGTCTTTCAACCACTATTTTAGTTTCACGGGCCATTGACTATCCCTGTCCTGGGCCACAGAAAGACCAGGGCTGGAGTTACAGTGGGTGGTTTGACAGCCAGGTTGCTTTCCGGGTCATCAAATTAACACGCAGGTTAAAATGCCCTGATGACGCAGCAACGAAAACGGCCCGTGCTGAAGCAGAGTGGGGAAGCGGAAGTGTGAAAAACTCCAGCCTTCCTCATACACGTCAAGACCTGGGTAGCGCTTCCCCCCTCCGTATAGTGCGGACCAATTGAGCTTCACTTGGAAATACTGGTGGTTAATGGTCCTGTTACACCGAGGGGGCCCTTTTTCTTGGCATTCTTTTTTCTCATTTTACTCAACGTGCTGGAGGAAATGGTCTCTGTACTTTGTTCTCTGTCCGTGCTCCATACTCCATGTCCTCTAATAACCTACATCGGGTCAAGTTTTCCTTTTACCTCCCTTTTTACAATCAGAGGAATTTTTTTACCAGCTTTTATTGTACATGAAAGTTTTTTAGTGTTTAACTCTAGAAAACACATTTTTATTAGGATGGAATCCCACCATTTTCTTCGTTTCTCTTTTTTAATTGTATTAATTGGGTTGTCTCAATACAGGGATTGATAGCTATTTTTAAAGATCTTGCAAAAAAAGTCTTTTGCAATATGTGTCCATTACCAGTGTCCTACCATTTCCTGTGTCTCACAGCCCCATCACCCGAGAGCCACTCATGACAATTGTGAAGAACAAATGTCTGTTAAACAACATTTTTATAATAGGACATGTAGTAATGCTGCATATCAAATCAGCAAGACCCAAAAAATTATAAAAATACTTCTCAGCCACTTTTAAAAAATTGTGAGGAGAAATGCCACCTAAAATCCACATTTCTGTTCCAAAGGAACATAATTATAGCTGTATCTCACAGCAACATGACCCCCAAACCATTAAACAATGCGAAAAACTTTTTAAGATAAAGTGAGTAAAGGGAATATGGTTTTTGTCATAAACCTTGCTGTCTTTTACAGTCTCCTCACACAAAACGAACTGTTGGAAAAGAGAATAAAAATTGCAGTAAAAAAGATCATTTTAAAAAAAAAAGTTTTCAAGAGGACCATTTCTGTTTAAAAAGGAATTAAGTAGACCGGCAACAATCGTTGCCCTTGGCAATTGGGCCAAAACATCAGAGATCCATGCCTGATTCATTTTGATGAAAGTCAAACGATCCACATTATCTGTGGAAAGCCGGATGGTTTGTCGTAATGACTCCTCCAGCTCTGCTGAAGGTCCGCTCAGATATGCCGCTGGCTGCGGGGCAGGACAACACCTCTATGGCGTGACGAGCCAGCTCGGGCCATTGTCCATTTTGGATACCCAGAAAGTCTATTGGGTCCGGAACATAAAAAAACATCGGTGTTGAGAACGCAGATAGTCGTGCACCATGATCCTAACTGATCTCTGTGTTTGGATGTGTGCCCTGCATTGCATGCGTTGGTGAGGTGGTAAAACAAAGATTGCCAGAGGTCACCCATTAGGCTTCTTCCACCTTTTTGCCTGCCTGTCTGCAGCTACGCCTACTTGGCACTCTACTGCTGTCACGTCGCTGATGTTGTTCCACCGTGACATTTGGGGGAACTGAAGCAGACGCAACAGATGTCTCCAGTTGATCAATCAGCAAGGTCTCCATTCCTGCATTTTACTCTCTATTTGGTGGGGGAAAGAAAGTCCGAGTTTTTTTTTGTACCGGGGATCCAGGAGGTGGCCACCCAGTAACTGTTGTTCATTTTGATGGCCTTAATGCGAGGATCATGTTTGGAGGAATGGAGCATCCAAGCACTCATGTGAGAGATGGAGCCTTGATTTCCCAAGCTCTGGGTCAAGGGGGCACTAGCAAACTGATCTTCCTCATCTTCCTCCTCCGCCTCAAATTCGCGCCAACCTCTTTCCAAGGCAGAGACATCAGTAACATCGGTGTCTAGGAATACCTTCTCCTCCACCATTGCCTCCGGCACAGCTTCAACACAACCCTGACTTGCCTGAGATGATGCACCCTAGAGCGGATGCGCCACCTTGCACTAGCTCTGGACCCCGAACCACTGCCTAATGAAGACCGATGAAATTGTGAAACTGTTGGGCCTTGTGGATTTGACGGAGAGAAAGGCTCCGTGTCCGCCTCCTCCTCCGTCGCTGGCGGGACCTATTGTTTCAGAGTGTCCAACGATCGTTCCAGAACTAGGATCACCACAATGCTCATGGTGACAAGGGCATTGTCCGCACTGACCATTTTGGTGGCTTCTTCAAAACTGGGAAGGATGGTGCAGAGCTTTCACCTGCCTCCACTCTCGTGGCCCCAACACCCAGGCCCACCGGCTGCTTATCAGGCCATGTGTCACTTCGTACTGCGTAAATGGCATTGTGCTGCTGCCACAATCGCTGGAGCATTGGAGGGTGAATTCCAGCGTGTTTGCCAGTCAACAATGAGACGGTTGATGGGGAGGCCGACTGACGCTGCAAACGCAGCCAGGCGGACGAAGCAGGGTGCGAACGGCGGAAGTGTGAACTTAGACTTCGAAACCTTTTAAAAGCAGGCAGTCCAGACCCGGGAGACTCTTTAGAATTTCAGGACAAGGTTTATGAAAATGTTTCCAGGCAAGGGATGTGCTCCAGCCTACCGATCTTAAGGGGGGCCAGCAGATTTTGCCCGTTATCGCACAAACCCCCTTGCCTGGCACAAAGTTCTTTGGCACCCAGCCAGCGCTCGGGCTCGTTGCGGAGAGCCGTCCACAGCTCCTGTCCTGTGTGTGGACGGTCTCCAAGACAGATTCATTTCAACACGGCCTGGTTTCTCTGGGCACGTGATGCCACCAGAGGGCCTTGGGGGAAAGAACCCTGCACCATCCCTGCGGTTTTGAAGAGCGTGCGCCGAGCCTGAGAGCCCCCGTCACCCCCAGGGACATCCACCCAGCTCACCCAGTGAGCCGACACAAAATATAGCGCCTTGGCCGTGCTTCTAGTCCCTGTGTCGGTGGGCAGATGGACTTTCCGGCACAGATGCAGACAACCCTTGAAATTTTAGATGACACGTGGCTGGCCAGGGCAGGGATTTGGGTTTCTGGGCAAAGAAATGCTTTCTCGGCATCTGGATTGGGGGCAGGCAAGGGCCATGACGTGGCGGGACCCATCTGTGTCCACCAGACGGAAAGGCAACATTTCCAAGGCCAAAAGCCAGGCAATGCCGACATTCAGGCTTTGGGATGGTTTTGGATTAAAGTTTTCTTCTGCTCCCAAACCTGGAAGACAGAAGGCTGGGTGCTAGACTGGCCGCTGTAAAGGCGTGCAGGTTGTCAAACTGGCGGAAGGAGAAGGGGTAGGAAAGGGGCTCTGGTGGTACTCGGCGATGGTGGAGGCTGAAGCGGAGGCTGATCCCCGATCATGACTCAAACATGGGCAGCTGAGGAAGCTTGTGGTGGCGGAGGAGGCGGAGACCCGAGGGTGTGACATTTGGTTTGGGGGCCGGGGTCGGTCTGGCCTTTTTTGGCCAAGTGTTGCCTCCATTTCAACTCATGCATTCGCTGCATGTGACTAGACATGTTGGGGTGGTTAACCCCCTAAGGTTCCCTTTCCTCTACTTATGCGTTTAGGCAAGGCGCAATGACATCGCTGGGTGAATCAGAGGCTTGGTCAAAGAAGGCCCAGGGTTGAGAGTCCGGACCTTTTGACGGCGATAAGCGAGCAGCGTGGGTTTGCGGGTGACCGTGGTTGGGGGAATCATATCACAGACTTCGCAAAAGCCCTCTCCCATTTTTGAGGGGGGAAACCCGTACTGACACTACCCCCTCGTCTTCCTCCTCGTCCAGTGATGACGCTCTCAAAGCAAATTCTGCTGAAAAGACCACGTTGGATCCGCAATGTCGTCACATCATCATCATCATCACAGGTGACTTGGTCGTCCCGACATTCTGCATCCAGGAGCTGCGGGCTACAAGCAAGAGGGACTGCAAGGCGTTGCGACCGCCCGGGAAATTTTTTCCGATTGACCGGCTTCCTTCTTTCCTCTGATGGCATCAGTAACTGGGCGTCAGAGCAGAAAAATCATCCTCTTTTGGGCCCCTTGATCTTTAACATGCCTTCTGACCCCAACCGCATTTTTGTCATCAAAGAGGTCTTCAGAAAATGGATTATCCACAGTGGTGGTACACGAGTTGAAAATTTGGGCTGCTTCATGTTGGACGGATGCTGGTGATGCTGATGACGACATTTGTGGCCGTTTACATGGGAGGACGAGGAGGTAAGACTTTCTGGATGCAGTTGCATTAACCACTGAAGGGACAGATTGGCGTTGCTGTTCGTTACTGGGGATTCACAGGGCCCTGACCCAGCGATTGAGAGGCCCCGACGGTCCGCCCAACTGACGATACCGCTGGCATGCGTGTTGTCGCCAGCACTGGAAGGAGCACCTTCTTTTCGTACCTCTACCTCCATGTCCTACCACCCTCTTTGCTCGCTTACCACCTGAATTTCGCTCCATGTTCAGAAATATACAAATTTGAGAAGGTATGGAAGTGTTTTGGAAAGTCTCTTATTAAAAGACGGCAAAATCACAACTATTCTCAAATCAAAATTGCTGGATTCAAATATAACTGCAAAGTAGATCAACAAAGCTGGCCTGCGCCAAAGTGAAAAAACACGTATCTGAAATGTATACGGGATAATAAAAGGTATTTTTTGGCACCTATCAATTTACCTGTGGTAACTACACAATTGCTGGGTTCAAATTTAACTGCAAGGGGCTCTATCAACAAATCTGGACTGGGCAAAGTAAAAAAAAAAAAATTATCTGTAATGTATTCGGATAATAAAAGGTATTTTTGGCACCTATCAACCTGTGCTGACTTGCTGGATTCTAATTTAAGTACAAGGTGGATATATCAACAATGGTAGAATGGGCAAAATTGAAAATGAACACCTATCTGAAATGTATACTGATAATAAAAGTGGAGTTTTGCATCTAACAAAGAGACCTGCAGTTACTAGAAAAGATGTGTATCCTATAAGCTCAGGCTGCCCAATATCAAGGAATATTTCAATAGAAAACTGTTAATAAAAAAGCTATTTCTATGTCTACACTAAGTTCTTGGTGAACTTTATCCAGTATTTTTTATAGAGCTTGTCTGTGTTCCCGCGGGGGCCCCCTCTTTCCCCTCCCCCCCGTACTTTACAGCAGTAGATGCTCCCTTTAATTCTCTACCTAAACTATATAAAATCTTCCAATCTCTAATCTAACTAAAAATTGTAAGGATCACAGCTAATAGAGAGGTTTTCTTAAGAAAATAATAATTTCGCTGACTGCTTGGCCACAGGCAGAGCGCACGTCCTACTCCTATGAGACGTGAAGACACTGAGGCTGAACAGGAAACGCTGTTTTTATGTAAAAACGAGGCAATGTGATTTTTCCAGCACTCGCAACCATATACACATCCCATTTATGACGTCGCACACACATCTCACCCTGCTCTATTCTGTAATCTGATTTGCTGGCCCCAAAATTACAGGAAGCGCCGAAAAAGGCCATTCTTAATAGATGTCACAGATTTTAAGCCTAAATTATCGCATGATCCCAAAAAATCCGATCACCATAAAAACTGTGCCGATTTCAACTTTGTCGATAATAATCGCTCAACACTACAGCCAATCAATTCACTGGTTTAATTTTTCCTCCAAATCCATCAGTGATTAGGGACAGACTACCCTGGAGATCAAACGATGTGACCCCATAGTGACTAGTCCCAGAAAATTTTAAGCCTCAAATTGTGCAATTTGTGTCCAGCCCTGGAGCTCTTTTTGACACTACTTAACCTCACAGAAATCACTTTTCAAAATCTGATTTTTTGGAGAAATTTGTAGCTCTGCTGATTGCCCCTAATGGTGAGAGCCAGTGCTGCCGTCAGTCATCTGTTAACACGGTAAAAATGCCATTATGACACAGCAACGAAAACAGTCGTGCTGAAGCAGAGTGCTGAAGTGTGAGGTAAGACTAGAGATGGGCGAATTGATTCTAACGAAGTGGAATTCGTTCAGAATTTCAGGAAAACTTTGGTTCTGAACAAAGTCGAAGTTTGGGGTACTTCGCGTGAACGAAGTGTGCTTTTGATTGATAAAATGGCTGCGAACACATGGCGTTACATGGGGCAAAGCAGTCTGGGAGGAAGAAGGGCATTGCCTGCATGACATGTGCAGAGATGAAGCCAGAGACCGGCAGGATTCTGTGACATCACCGCACTATATAAGTCTGGGCGCAACGCTGGAAGCTCATACCGCTCTCACTGTACTGATTAGGGAAGGTGCTGCCACGGCTGCTTATGATCTCTTACTAAAGAACTCATTTTTTATACAGCGATTTTTTGGGGGTGTCACAGCTTGTCTCAGAGACTGCTTCTCTTAACGTTCTAATTCTGATTTTGTATGGGATTGGAACTGAAGTCCAGTGTGCATCCAATGCAGCTGCATATATATTTTCATGCTTTCTGCTCACAGCACATTAAATGAATACAACAGGAACAGGCTTAGATAACCCTTGGATATTCAAAGAAACAGCATTTTTACAATACAAATACCACCTCATGTTTGGTTGCTCAATTCTTTTGCGCAATTTACATCCCGGGGTTAATTAAGCATTGTTCTGCTGTTATGGTCACTAAAAGAAACAGTCTTTTTCACTGCCAAGACATTTTTCCTGTAGCATAATTCATATCCGAAGGTTAATTAAGCCTCTTTGTGCTTTTATATTCCGTAAAATACACAGTGTTTTTAAAACGACACATACAAGTTAATTTTTCCTGGCCATTTGTGGAGCACAATTCATATCCAAGGGTTACCCAAGCTTGTTACTGGGTTCAATTGGAGTCAAATACAGGGTGTGTATTTATCATATACGGATATTTTCATCAGTGTCTGTACATTTTAGAACAAACAGTATGTCAGACAGAGGTGGCAGGCTCTTCACCTGCGAGTGGCAGTGGCACAAACATTCCTGGAGCAGACCCAGGTCGCAGCACAGCAAGGGGACGTCACAGCAGGGGGGGGTCACTCGGTGAGGCCACAACTGCCGCTGTCATCTAGCGGCCGTGTGTTGTTCCGCAACCCAATGGTTCTTGATTGGTTGACTAGGTCATCCACTTCCTCCCAGATGACATCTGACAACTCCAGCCAAGAGTTGGTGGGAACGGCATGGCCCGGGAGCGGGTCAGCGGCACTCACCTGTCCTCAACCTGCCTCTGTCCCATCCGGTTTCCTCAGCCAGAGATCTACTATATGCTCTGGGCTCAGTGCCACTATACAGCGAGGATGAGGAGGACAGTCAGCAGCTAAGTTGGCAGCGAAGAAATGGGGCCAATATCCCTTGTTTCTTGCAGTAGGTGGCAAAGTATAGATGTGGAGAGTGGCATGAGAGGTCAGCCTCTGCATACCAAGACCGGTGATGAGGACAGCAGTGACGATGAAACACAAATCGATGATGTAGCCGACCGCACTTGGGAGGCGGGTGAAGCAAGGGCTTCATCAAAGTCAGTAAAAGAGGGCGTCAGCTTGCGTGTCAGGCAGCGGCTCAGCCAGCAAGTGGTTTGTGTGGCCGTGAGTCAGCAGGGTAGCAGCAGTGTCAGGTCAGGAGCCAAGCGGCCACGGGGTAGAAAACCCGCTTCGCAGGTCCAAGAAAATAGCGGCACAGGGGCTCAGCGAGGCAGCGGCGGTAGTAGTCAATCAGTGCGGAGCGTTGGCGGTAAAATCAGCTACTCGGCGATGTGGCAGTTCTTTGCGAAGACACCGGAGGAGCCGAATATGGGTATATGTAGAATCTGTGGGCAGAAAGTGAAGCGTGGCCAGGGAGCCAACATTGGCAACAAGGCCTTGCATCAACACATGCAGCGTCACCATCCGGTGGCCTGGGAGAAATGTGGCTCAGATGTGGTGGCTCATCCAGCCGCCGCAGCAACAGCAGCTCCCAGTGGCACGCATGCCATTGCAGCCAGTCAAGGCTCCACCACCTCTGCAGAAGGGAGTTGTTTCTCTTTGCCATCTCTCGGTCCAGATGCACTCTGCCACCCCAGTTAGAAGGTCTGCTGGACTACTGGGCAACCAAACTGGATGTGTGGCTGCAACTTGCCAAGTTTGCAGTGGAGAAGCTGTCCTACCCGGTCAGTAGTGTGGCATCAGAGCGGGTGTTCAGTGCGGCAGGGGCCATCGTTTCCCGTGGACAAGCGGATTCTCCTTGGGGTAATAAGGAACGACTGACCTTTGTCAAGATGAATCAGGCGTGGATCGGCCAGGATTTCCACACACCAATTCCTTTGGCATCAGACTACATCAGCCATGACGCCTCACCCAAACTGAGAAATGAGTCTGGGTTCAAACTACCTGCCTCAGCCACTATTCTGATGCCGCCACCCGCCTGAACCCACACATCTGCTGACAGTTTCTCCATCTGCCACCAACCATCTTTACCAGGGACTGGTATTGCCACCCACCTCCACACCCTGTCATTGTGTCACTCAGACCTCATGCTGCTGTTGCCTTGACATCCATACTGTCATTGTGCCACTCTGTGGCCTACTCCTCTTTTTGCCACCTCGAGAATGTCATTGTGCCACTGCCTGACCTCATGCTGCTGCTGCTGCCGCCGTGACCTCCACGCTCTGACACTGATGTTGCCACCTGAGCTCTCAGCTTATTTCCAGCTATCGCTGCCATGACATTATCAGGCTACATTCCCGCTTCAGTTTTTTGGTCAGTTTTGCCCTCTTAAGTGCCCAGGGAATTATAGTGAAGCGATTCTGAGAGCGGCGGCAGTCATCTGGATGTCATACTAAAACACAACATTGTATGAAGACCAAACCAAAGCTCCCTCTGTATAATTAAGCATGGCACAACGTTCTACAGCACCCTGCAGGCTCTGTGCAGTCTGGAAATAGCTGTTTTTCTAACACGATTCGTCCCGAAGCAATTCAGACCGAAACAAAATTTTGTCGGAAAATTCGTCGAAGTCACCAAATCGAATTTGAGGTCGCCCATCTCTAGTTAAGACCTCCAGCCTTCCTCAGTACATGGTCAAGACCTGGGTAGCACTTGCCCCTCTGTATGAGTGCGGAACAATTGAGCTTCACTTTGGAAATGCCGGTGGTTGATGCTCCTGTTCCACACAGGTGCCCTTTTTCTTGGCATTCTATTTCTTGTTTTACTCAACGTACTGGAGGAAATGGTCTCAGTTCTTGGTTCTCTGAATAACCTACATCTGGTCAAGTCTTCCTGTACAATTCAGAGGAATATTTGTACCAGCTATTTTGTACATGCAAGTTTAGTTGTTTAATTCTAGAAAACACTTTTAAAATAGGATGGAATCCCACCACGTCTTTGTTTCTCTTGTTTAACTGTATTAAATGGGTTGTCTCACTACAGGGATTTCTAGCTCTGTTAAAGATCTTGCAACAACAAGTCATTTTGCAATATGTGTCCATTAACAATGTCCTACCTATTCCTGTTTTTGACAGCACCATGCCCATAAATTTAAACACATCACCCTTGAGCCACTCTTGACAATTGAGAAGAACAAATGTCTGTAAGAGACCACATTTTATATAATTGGACCTGTAGTATAGCTGCATTTCACAGCAGCATGACCCAAAAACATTAGAAGCCACATTTCTGTTCCAAAGGACCATGATTATAGCTGTATCTCACAGCACCATGACCCCAAAACCATTGACCATGCGAAAAATTCTAAAGATGGAGTAAATGGAATATGTTTTTTTTCATGAAACCTTGTACAATTGGTGTCTTTTACAGTCTCCTCACCCAAAACCAGCAAAATGACCTTTTGGGAACGGAGAAGATAATTTCTTACTGCAATTTTTAATTTAAAAAAAAATTTCAAGAGGAACATTTCTGTTTGAAGAGGAATGTGAAGTAGACCGGCAACTAATCGGTGACCTCGGCAATTGGGGCCACAACATCAGAGATCCATGCCTGATTCATCTTGAGGAAAGTCAAACGATCAACATTATCTGTGGAAAGCCGGATGCGTTTGTCTGTAATGACTCCTCCAGCTGTGCTGAAGGTCCGCTCAGATATGATGCTGGCAGCTGGGCAGGACAACACCTCTATGGCATGGCGAGCGAGCTCGGGCATTTCATCCATTTTGAATAGCCAGAAGTCGATTGGTTCTGGAACATACCCAAAAACATCGGTGTCGAGATGCAGATAGTCGTGCACTGTGATCTTAAGCTGGTCTCTGTGTGTTGTAGGTGTGCCCTGCATTACATGCGTTGGTGAGGTGGTAAACATTGCCAGAGGTCACCCATTAGGCTTCTGCCACCTTGCCTGCTGCTTAGAACGCTACTGCTGTCACGTTGCTGACGTTCCACCGTGACATTTGAAGAACGTGAAGCAGACGAAACCGATGTCTCCAGTTGATCAATCAGCAAGGTCTCCATTTCCTGCATTTTACTCTCTATTTGGGTGGGTGGAAGGAAAGGGCTGAGTTTTGCTTTGTAATGGGGATCGAGGAGGGTGGCCACCCAGTAACTGTTGTTCATTTTGATGGCCTTAATGCGAGGATCATGTTGGAGGAAATGGAGCATCCAAGCACTCATGCGAGAGATGGAGCCTTGATTTCCCAAGCCTCTGGGTCGAGGGGCACTAGCAAGCTGATCTTCCTCATCTTCCTCCTCAGCCTCAAATTCGCACCAACCTCTTTCCAAGGCAGGGACATCGGTAACGTCAGTGTCCAGGAATACCTTCTCCTCCTCCGCTTCTTCCGGCACTGCTTCAACACAGCCCTGACTTGCCTCAGTTGATGCACCCTGAGAGCCGAGGCGCTGCCTTGCACTAGCCCTGGACCCCGAACCACTGCCTAATGAAGACCGATAAAATTGTGAAACTGTCGGGCCTTCTGGATTAGACGGAGAGAAAGGCTCTGTGTCCGCATCTGTGTCCGTCTCTTCCTTCGTCGCTGGCGGGACCTGATGTTTCAGAGTGTCCAACGATCATTCCAGAACTAAGATCACCACAATGCTCATGCTGACAAGGGCATCGTCCGCACTGACCATTTTGGTGGCTTCTTCAAAACTGTGCAGAGCTCTTTCACCTGCCTCCACTCTCTGTGGCTCAACACCCCAAGGTCTGCACCAGTGCTGGTCAGGCAATGTGTCACTTCGTACTGCGTAATGGCTTTGTGCTGCTGCCACAAATCGCTGGAGCATGTGGAGGGTGGAATTCCAGGGTGTTGTCACGTCAATTAGACATTTGACGTGGAGGCCAAGCTTGCGTTGCAACGCAGCCAGGCGTGAAGAAGCAGGGTGCGAACGGCTGAAGTGTGAGCTCATAACGCGAGCCTTCCTCAGCAGGCGGTCCAGACCCGGGTAGCGCTTTAGAAATTTCTGGACGACGAGGTTCATGACGTGTGCCAGGGATGTGCTCCAGCCTACCGATCTTAAGGGCGGCCAGCAGATTTCAACCATTATCGCATACCACCTTGCCTGGCACAAAGTTCTTGTCACCGAGCCAGTGGTCTGTCTCATTGCGAAGAGCCATCCACAGCTCCTGACTTGTGTGTTGATGGTCTCCAAGACAGATTCATTTCAACATAGCCTGGTTTCTATGGGCATGTGATGCCACCAGAGGACCTTGGGGGAAAAGAACCCTGCACCATCCCTGCGGTTTTGAAGAGCATGTGCCGAGCCCGAGAGCCACCGTTACCACCAGATAACATCCACCCAGCTCACCCAGTGAGCTGTCAGATATAGTGGCATTGGCTGTGTTTACTAGTCCATGTGTCGGTAGTCAGATGGACTTTGCCAGACACGGATGCAGACAACGAGCTTGAAAGTTTAGATGACATGGCTGGCCATGGCAGGGACGGCTTTTCTGGAAAAGAAATGCCTGCTCAGCATCTGGTATTGGGGGAAAGCAAGGGCCAGAACCCATCTGTGTCCACCAGACGGAAAGGCAATATTTCCAAGGCCAAAATCCTGGCAATGCCGACATTCAGGCTTTTGGCTTTGGGATGGTTTGGGTTAAAGTGTTTCTTCTGCTCCCAAACCTGGTAGACCGAAGGCTGGCTGCTAGTCTGGCCGCTGTACGGAGTGCAGGTCGTCAAACTGGTGAAAGGAGAAGGGGTAGGATGGGTCTCTGGTAGTACTCGGGCGATGGTGGAGGCTGAAGCGGGGCTGATCCTTGATGACAGAGAGACATGGGCAGCTGAGGAATGCTTGGTGGTGGCGGAGGAGGAGGAGGAGGTGGAGACAGAGGGTGTGACAGTGGTTGGAAGCCTGGCATCGGTGTGGCCTTTTTTTGGCCAAGTATTCCCTCCATTGCAACTCATGCATTCGCTGCATGTGACTAGACATGTTGGTGTTGGTTAAACACTTAATATTCTTCCCTCTACTAATGCGTTTACGGCAAAGGTGGCATATGACATATCTGGGTGAATCGGAGGCTTGCTCAACAAAGGCCCTGGCTTGAGAGGTCCTGGACCTTTTCGATGGCGATAAGCGAGGAGCGGTGTTTCCGCTGATCATGGCTGGCGGAATAATCTCAGCGGACTTGTGCGACCGCCCTCTCCCTTTGAGTCCAGTGATGAAGCGCTCGCAAGCCAGTTCTGTTGAAAAGACCACGTTGGATCTGCAATGTTATCATCATCATCATCATCATCATCATCATCATCATCCCACACAGGTGACTTCCTCATCCTGACAGGAAACACTGCAATTGTTATATGAACAAAGGATTTAAACCAAAAAATCACTGCAAATAATAATCCCTGTTAAAACATAACCTTTACTTAGATTGTCTAAAATAATATCTAAACACCCCTATATATTAACACCACATACCTAGATGATATTGCATACCGTGTACTATCCGTCAGTGGAGTAATCGCCCTGATAAAGAGCGGCTCCGCTTTATTGACAGACCGTATCACTACATGCGTGCATAAACACCTTTATATCCCAGTTATCCCAACGCGTTTCCCCCATGTAGTTTCTGGGTTCATCAGGGGATTCAAAAACTCTTACTGTGGAACAAGATTACGCTATATACAACGCATATACTACAACTCATACATTCACCATTAAGGTTAGATAGATAGACTGATACTTAGCTTGTGTGCTGCTAGGTATAAACACGATGAGTCCTGCAGCTCCTCTGGTATGATAGCACCCAAGATAATAGGGATACAGAGCAAAATTATCCCTGCATCCCTTAAATATCCTAAACAGCCCCTGTGATGTATACAATATAAACCCCTACTTCCTACAAGTAGGTGGTGATAGTTTATGCCCATTCCTAGGTTCCCATAGGTATGTGTGCACACTATACCAACCTCGTTTCTTCCGGCGTTCCGAATGCTGAACTGCGCATAACCGGAAGTGAAGAAACCGTCACTTCCGGTAAGCGCGGACAGAAAAAACAGCGCGCCTGTGCTGGAAAGCCGGCCCGCACCACGCGGTGCCTAGCGTCCACACCAAAGCACTGCGCATGTCAGGATGTAAAACCATCTCGCCCGACTAGTCACCTTATTTAAAATTCTACAAGATGTGGTGTAAATATACACCTAACTGTATATATTGTCAAATTGCCAATAGATGGAATAATGGTAGGAACTATTTCTCAATATCAACACATCCTCTCTGATATACAGTTATGTGTAGCGGGTCATGTGACTTCAGTCATACCGGAGCAACTATATAGTGGCAGACAAATACAGTTTAGATTGGGCTTACTGCAGGGGCAAAGTTAAGACATACGGGGTACAAAAATTCATTGTCCTCAGCTGGCATATATTACCAAGCTGTAAGCAATCAATGAATATAATAAAAATAGTGATATAATGCTGATACATAATTGGTCAGACTTAGAAAATATATATAAAGCAGTCCACTGTGGAGAGTGGGAACTGAACAAAGCAATGAACACAGGCCCGAAATAGAGTTTTATTCAATAAAACAACCAAATTGCAAAGTCTCATTGAGGCCCTTTGGTTGGACCGAATCCATACGATAAATCCATTGGGCCTCCTTACATAGGATTCGTCTATCCCAATCTCCTCCTCTGGGAGATGGTCTCACAACTTCTAGAATCACAAAACGCAGAGATTCGCATTCTCCATTATGATGTTCCCACACATGTCGAGCTACTGGCGTGTCTCTCCTATTTCGTATATCCCCCAGATGTTCGCCCACCCTTCTTTTGAAAATTCTCCTTGTTTTTTCCAATATAGTTAAGTGGGCAGGGGCATGTAAACATATAGACTACTCCTTCCGTCTTACAGTTGGCAAAATCACGGATAAAGAATTGTTTGCCATTTGAGGCACTTGTGAAGGATTTAGTTTGTTGTATATGTGGACAGGCTACACATCTCTGTCCACATTTGAACATACCTATCGGTCTCCTTTCTAACCAAGTGCCTTGAGGAGGTATTGGTGCATAATGACTATGGATCAGTCTATCTTTGATGGATCTACCTCTCCGATATGTAATTGAGGGGGTTGGAGGAACATATCCCTCCAAGTCCTGATCCAACATCAAAATGCCCCAGTATTTTTTCAGAATATTCATAACTTCAAGATTTCTATCATCAAAAGTTGCAACTATACGTGCTTTATTGTTGTCAACATCTTTCTGAGGTTTACCCCGTAGGAGAGTTGTCCTATTTTGTTTTTGTGCATACCCAAAGGCTGATTCCAGACTCTAGGGGGTATCCTCGATTGAGGAATCTCTCTCTACAACATGCTGATTGTCTCCTAAAATCCTCATCTCTGGAGCAATTTCTCTTCACTCTTAGAAACTGGCCCTTAGGTATTCCTCTCCTACAGGGTAATGGATGGTAGCTTTTCCAGTGTAACAAACTATTGGTTGCTGTAGGTTTCCTATACATATCCGTATGAATATTGCCCTTTGAATCCTTGATGATAAGAATATCTAGAAAAGGTAAACATCTCTCTTGTATTTCAAATGTGAAATATATACAGTTAGGTGTATATTTACACCACATCTTGTAGAATTTTAAATAAGGTGACTAGTCGGGCGCGAGATGGTTTTTACATCCTGACATGCGCAGTGCTTTGGTGTGGACGCTAGGCACCGCGTGGTGCGGGCCGGCTTTCCAGCACAGGCGCGCTGTTTTTTCTGTCCGCGCTTACCGGAGGTGACGGTTTCTTCACTTCCGGTTATGCGCAGTTCAGCATTCGGAACGCCGGAAGAAACGAGGTTGGTATAGTGTGCACACATACCTATGGGAACCTAGGAATGGGCATAAACTATCACCACTACTTGTAGGAAGTAGGGGTTTATATTGTATACATCACAGGGGCTGTTTAGGATATTTAAGGGATGCAGGATTAATTTTTGCTCTGTATCCCTATTATCTTTGGGTGCCATCATACCAGAGGAGCTGCAGGACTCATCGTGTTTATACCTAGCAGCACACAAGCTAAGTATCAGTCTATCTATCTAACCTTAATGGTGAATGTATGAGTTGTAGTATATGCGTTTGTATATAGCGTAATCTTGTTCCACAGTAAGAGTTTTTGAATCCCTGATGAACCCAGAAACTACATGGGGGAAACGCGTTGGGATGATTGGGATATAAAGGTGTTTATGCACGCATGTAGTGATACGGTCTGTCAATAAAGCGGAGCCGCTCTTTATCAGGGCGATTACTCCACTGACGGATAGTACACGGTATGCAATATCATCTAGGTATGTGGTTTATATATAGGGGTGTTTAGATAATTTATTTTAGATAATCTAAGTAAGGTTATGTTTTAACAGGGATTATTATTTGCAGTGATTTTTTTTTTTTTTTTTTTTTTTTTTTACCTCATCCTGACATTATGCATCCTGTAGCTGCAGGGTAAAAACAACAGGCACAGCAAGGCGTTGCCGACCCCCTGGGAGTTTTGCCGATTGACCGGTTCCTTCTCCTCCTTGAGGGCACGCGTTTGGGTGTCAAGCAGACAAAATCATCCTTTTTGGCCTCTTACTTTTAAATGCCTTCTGCCCCCAAACCGCTTTTTTCAAAGAGGTCTTCAGAAAATGGTTTACCCCACATGGTGGGTACAAATTTGACATTTGGGCTGCCTTCGCTTCATGTTGGGGGGATGTGGACATGAATTTGTGGCCGTGACGGGGAGGCGGGGAGGTAAGACTCTGAATGCAATTGCTTTAAACCACTGAAGAAAAATTTGGGCAACGCTGTTCGTTACTAAAATTCACGGGCCGACCCAGCGATAAGGCCTGACTGCCCCTACAAACCGACAAACCTGGCTTGCTGTTGCCCCCACACTGAAGGACACCTTCTTCGTACCTCTCCTCCGTCCTACACCCCCTTTGTGCTTCCCACCTGCTTTTCACCCCATTTCAAAAGATACAAATTTAAGAAGGTATGAAGAGTTTTTGACAGTTTATTGAAAGACGGCAAATCAAGCTTTTTTTAAATCCCTCAATTTCCTACAGCCAACTAGGATTGAAACGAATGGTTCTAGCGAATCCCTGTAAAATGGGGGTTCTGGGGGAAAAACCCGCAAACAAAATCATGTTTTTCCTTCAGTCCCGGGATTTACAACTGTCAGTAGGACTAGGAAATTGATAGTTTAAAAAACTTCAACAATGCACTATCGCCCAATCGAAAATTCACCGGCCAATAAAAAATTAGAAGTTACAGGGGATGAAAATTCATTTTTTTTGCAGCAATGACAAAATGAAAACAGTTACTAAAATTTTTTTCTACAAAATTTCGAAAGAAAAAGGGCAGCCCCACATGCAATAAGTATTTAAAAGTTATACGGTAACAAACGGGGTTTTTGCCCCCAATGAAATACACCAACAAAAACTAAAAAATTTTTGATCCAAAAATTAAGTACAAGGGGGCTATTTGAAAAAACGGGGCGCCCAAAGTGCAAACAGCTATTTAATGTTATACGGAAAAAAAAGGGGGGTTTTGCACCTAGAAATCACCTGCAGTACTAAATTTTTCTGTACCAAAGTAAAGGTGGGTCTTTGAACAAAACGGGGCGCACAAAAAAAAAGGAAAATTTTACCTCAGGGCTTGGTGTGCGGGCCCCAAAAAAAAAAAAAAAAAAAAAAAAAAAAAACCCTTTTCAATGCGTTCAAAGCAGAGTCTGGGTGCACAATAACAACCCTTTCAAAAGCCCCTCCTTTTGTCTTTACCTGCAACCCCCCCCCCCCCTCTTCTCCTTGCGGCTGTGCAGGCTGTGCTTTTTAAAGTCCGAGAGCGAATTACTAATCTACCTCTTCTAATTTCAAAAATAAAAGCATAGATTCTTTTGAATAAAAGAACTCCCGCTAGTCCTCTAAATACACTCGCTACTTTTCCTGCCATGAAGACACTGAAACCGATGAACGGAAACGCCGTCGTGATTTTTCCAGCCCAAAGACAAAATACCAAAAATCTTTACTCACACCCAGCTCTATGCTCTAAGGATTTTCTGGGCCCCCAAAATGACAGGAAGCGCCAAAAAAGGGCCCATAGTAATAATTTTGTGCAGATTTCACCCAAAATTCGCGGGGATCGGAAATTCCCATCAACCTAAAAGGCCCCGCCCTTTCAACTTTGTCGATTAAATCGCTCAACCCCAATGGGGACATCAAAAACCCACTAGGGCAGTGTTTCTCAAATTAGTCCTCAAAACCCCCCAACTGTCATGGGTTTTTAGGATCTCCCACTGAAAGCATGACATTTTTTTCACCCGTCAAATGAGGGAAAACCTGAAAATTGGCTGTGGTGGGTCTTAGGACTGGATTGGAAACACTGCTCTAGGGGAATTAATAACTGGAAGGTAATGCAGCGAGTATTTAAATATTTAAAACATTCTAAGTTAAGATGCCTTTATTTTTTATCAAATAGATTTTAAGCTCTTGCCGCAGGGCCCCCACACCTTGTTTGATTCCAAAAAGCTTTTTACTGGTAAAACTGGTTTGTCGTATTCACCCCCTAAATTATAAAGTGCTGTGAAATGTTAGTTTTATATAAATCATTCAGGTTTCGATTTGAGACCATCATGCGAGGATGGTTTGGGGGTTTGGCTGTCTCAGGGATTACAAAATACCTCACCCTGCCCATTACAGTTTGCTTCCTTCATGTCAGTAATAACCAACCAGCAATAAGGGAGGATTATCACAAACAAATATCACAGATGGCGGAATCAATCTCCCATCCTACCACAATATTCCAATAGCAACTTTACATTTTAGCACAAGGCGGCCTAACCTTAGGTTGAGACACTGAAAGTTGTTGTATTTGTAGATCATTGAAAATCCATATTAACCCACTATTATATGGTCTTCCAAAAATCCAAAATTAATTCCTCCACACGAGACCTATAGAATCTGGGGTAGTATCTCTATGTGAGGTATTATCCGAGTGGTTAGATGCCTTTCTTCAACCACTTGTAATTATTTTGATCGAACCATTTGAGAAAAGTTAAATTTAAGTCGAACATCTTGATTCTCGAACCAAACATTTTATTGTTTGAGTAAATGTTCGAGTTCGACAATGCATGTGATAAGCCATTTAAATAGTTTTCAGTACCTTTCTGCACTTTTGGCAGCCATCCAATCAGTGCAGGGCACAGAGAAGTGTCAGAAATGTCATCGCTGAGGTGTAGGGCTCCCACTGGCTTGTAAAATCACATGACCAAGTTATATATTTCACTGTATTGTGTTCTGAATACCATTTTCAGCTTTCTGTACTGTACAGACTGCTCTTAGTTAGATAGCATTTTCCTCTCCATAGACCGCAATAGTTAGGGAGTTTGGTATTGCTGGCTGCATCTTTCCCACACCCAGAAGCTGTTTGGCGACATTTGCAGGACCACATAACGACTAACTCTCATATACATTGATATATATTATACAGAGTGCTTGGATTTGTTAAATCATGCTCCGTGCCCAAGAGTTCTTTTTTGTAGTATTGGGGGTGAAATCATTTTATAAAACACCCCATCTCCAAATCTCCTATACAAAGAAATATATTTTAAAATCGTGGTTGGTGAAAATTATTCTGTGTGGTGAAAAGTCTATTTTTGCAGTTTCGGGGGTGAAATACCTTTCAAATATTATGTGTTATTGTCATACAGATTTATATCCAGGAAATAGAGTTCTCTGTTGCTAAATCTTACTCAACACCAAAAAGCTTAACTTTGCCAGATTTTAAGTCCACATAACACTGAAATTTACCAGTGTGTGTTATTATGATCTATCTAGATTTATTCACACACACCTTCTCTATTACATATATCTTGAGCCACGCGCAGAGCTATAATACGTAGCCAGCATTGGTACTGCAGTCTAATCTAGTCCAGCCTGCAGAGGCATGAGTTCAAGTTCTTGGTGCAAAAAGTGAAATGGGGCCCCCGTTACCAAGGCTTCCGTTAGTCATCTATTAACCGTTTCAGGGCCCCCACCCATTACTAGTTCCTATTTTTAATATATCAGTGGGCACCTAGCAGGAGTACTGCTTATACTGCTCTATTGGCACCCATGCCAGTTACCATGCGCAATTTCTAATACCAGTGGAAATCAAAGTCAACTCCAAATAAGACTTCTAGTTGCTGAATAGTCTGGGCACCTATGGTCAGGTTATCATGGCTAAGAATAAGAAAACCAGAAAGCTTACAATCATAAGTGTAACATATTGATGAATTTTCTATGAAAAAGTCACTATAAACACACATTTATCAGATCCTTAAAAGTGTAAGTTCCTTGGAGTTTTGGGTATAGGGATTTGTGGCTCTTAATATAAAAGTGATTGAGTACATTAGTAGGAGTCCTTACAAAAGCTGAGCTCTGGAGTAAAGGATTGGTAATTTAACAGTCATGTTTCTTGGGAGCGATGGTATAAAAAGTGACTAAAATTACTAAATTTCTTTTGATAGAAATTTGGGGGATTTTTGTGGCTTTCTTGATATGGAAGGTGTACCAGGTGCATAGCTAGCAGTGCTTTTTGGGGGCTAAAGTGTTTTGAGTTTTATTGTCTCTTAATGCTAGTGATTATATATTTTTTTTTACCAGATTCGAAGACAAATTGTTGCACCCTATGGGCTTGTGCCCACAAAGGGATTTCAAATTTGAAGCCAGTCTAAACTGACTGCCAACCTATTATATTGATCTAAATAGAAAATCGGTTTTCGGGCAGAACATGAACATGCAAGTGTGAAGGGGACAGCTTAAATCCACAAACAAAAAACGTCCCCCTGCTTAAAAAAAAAAAAATTAAAAAAAATAAATCCATGTTGGAAAGTCTGACTGGTATTTTGTCTGTGCCATGTAAACATACCCAAATTTATGAAGGACTAAAAAAGAGTAAGCCTTCCTTAATGAGAAGGGCATCTCAATCTTCTGATCAAACCATGAGAGCAGCTTCATGTAGTCATTGAGAAGTCTGTCGAATTCTATGTTCAGACTCAGGATTTGGCTCCTGGAGGATCTCTCCACGGCCTCATCCAGCCTGGTGTAAGTATTATAAAATTACAAATTTTCCAACAGGTTTTTAGAGATTAAGCCATGTTAAAAATAATTTCTTGGAGGATAAATTTTCCCAAAGGTTCTGAAGGAATATGGTCAGGAATGGTGTTTTACACTATTAACCATCTCAGACCTGTATCTCTCCAGCTGATGCAAAGATAAATTATTTTTCTAACAACTTGAAAGCTACAGGTTGGATAGTTTTGTCCAAGATTCTTATATTTGTTACATTCATATACACTTTTTTAATCCAGATGAAGCAAATATCTAAAGTTATCTATTACTTTCCCAGGTAAGAATTTCAGAAGTAATGTGTTGTGAAGCGTTGTGCGTTACAACTGACTAGAGCACTGGAGTTTATGCACAGTAAGGAATTGGAGCACAGAGACTTGAATCCAGCCATTTAGCTTGTTGACATTTTGGATCCATAAGTCTAGGAACTTGTCTGACCCTTTAGTACCCAGTTTCATTGAGGTCGCATGTATTCCTTACATGTCTTCCGAAGACAATCTGCAATAGGCAAGCAGCTTGGTGTGAAGAAATCAACTGTGGGAGCAATAATTAGAAAATGGAAGACATACAAGACCACTGATAAACTCTATTGGTCTGGGGCTCCATGCAAGATCTCATCCGGCGGCATCAAAATGATCACAAGAATGGTAAGCAAAAATCTAAAAAAGGGTGGGGGAGGAGGGGGGTAGCTGAGGTTTGCTAGAGAGCATTTGGATGATCCAGAAAGTATTAGAGAATGTCATATGGTCAGATGAAGCCAAAGTAGAATTGTTTGGTAGAAACAACTCGTGATGTTTGGAGGAGAGAGAATGCGGAGTTGCAACCAAAGAACACCATCCCTACTGTGGAGCATGGGGGTGGCAACATCATGCTTTGGAGACGTTTCTTTACAAAGGGACCAGGACGACTGATCCATGTACATAAAATAATGAATGGGGCCCATTTATCATGAGATTTTGAGTGCAAACCTCCTTCCATCAGCAAGGGCATTGAAGATGAGACGTGGCTGGGTCTTTCAACATGAAAATGATCCCAAGCACACCGCCAGGGCAATGAAGGATTGGCTTAGTAAGAAGCGTTTCAAGGTCCTGGAGTGGCCTAGCCAGTCTCCAGATTTCAACCCCCATAGAAAACCTTTGGAGGGAGTTGAAGGTTTGTGTTGCCCAGTGAGAGAACCAAAACATCACTGCTCCACAGGAGATCTGCATGGAGGAATGGGCTAACATACCAGCAACCGTGTGTGCCAACCTTGTGAAGACTTACAGAAAACGTTTTACCTCGGTCATTGCCAACAAAGGATATGTAACAAAGTATTGAGATTAACTTTTGTTATTGATCAAATACTTATTTCCCACCATAATAAGCAAATAAATTAATTTCCAAAGCAGACAATGATTTTCTGGATTTGTTTTCTCATTCTGTCTCTCAGTTGAGGTCGACCCATGCATGTCAAATACAGGCCTCATCTTTTAAGTGGGAGAACTTGCTGAATTAGTGGCTAGCTAAATACTTTTTCCCCCCACTGTATAGTACTGGATTACAGCATTGATGCCTGGGCCTTTGGTGTGCTTCTTTTTTTTGCACTCACTGGAAACTACCCATGGAGCAGAGTCCTGAGAGATTACCAGCAATCCATCTTCTGGCAGAGGTTGAAACTATATTCCTTGTCTAAGGTATTATTCCAAAATAAACCTGAAGAAATTAAAATTTTCATTTTCTGCTTTTGCATGATGCCAAGACATGGAATCCTATAATCAATTTCCTGGACTAACTTAACTTTCCATGGGCAGTAGAGGACAAACATGATGGATGAAAGTCCTGGATATTATCGGTGAAGACAATGTTGAGGGAAAGTGCTGTGAAACCGAAGAGATTGAAACAGAAGATTACTTCATCATGGCTGAAAACTAGAGGGATATCAAATCCATGGTATGTGAGGAACAGCAAGGAAAAACTCTTCCTGCTCCATTAACAGCATTGATGTACAATACGGATGACACCAGCCTTAAATTTAGGAGTGGAGATCACTTAAACCTTGAGGAAAGGCAGCGGCAAACACTTCTAGAGGATTATACAATCTAGAAGCCAATGGCAGCCGAGTAGCAAGTATATGGCCAATTTTAAAGTTCTTATCCTCTAGCTTTACTAAGGATTTAAACAAGTTTGTTCTTGTGTTCTATGGTGTCATGGTATGAGGAGTGGTCAGCAAATACACTGGTCTGCAGTGATTACTAGGATATGACCTCTCCTTGCCAATTACAGTTCTCATTCCTCTTTCTAGCAAGAATGTGGTAAACTGGAAAGAGTAGAGAAAGTTCTCATCACCATCACCCTCTCCTTTAGTACGTTCAACTTTTTGGACCCTTTAACTTGCTTTGTTTAATAAAAGGACACAACTAGAATGCTAAAATCTGTAAAGTGGTGGTCTCTATAAATAGCTCCTGTGGACCTGTGTGTCCTACTATTGGAATAATAATTTGCTAAACGCCAGCAGGCAGATACTTTGTACCCATCACTTGGATATATAATAGTGGTCTAGAAAATAATATTTGGCTTTGCATATCGAAACACTTGAAAAAATAAATGAGCATAGGTGCAGACTGGTGTGGCAGCAATACACATACACATGGCAATATCAGTAGCACACAGGAATTTTTGAAAAAGCATTTCTGCTATCTAGGACACGTGAAAATTTTTGGTTTTTGCACTCCACCCACCTTAACAGGTTTTTAAACCAATGCAGTATGCTTAGTAGCTGGTGCCTTCACTCCCTGAATTATGGAGGTCTGACCAGGCCCTAAAGAAAGGAAACAGTGTAGGAACCCACCTAAATTTGAGGTCCCCTTGAATATCAAGCAGTTTTGATCAAAAATGTTAACCAAGAACCTCAAAAAATGTTCATGTAGCCTAGATAGCAGAAATGCTTTGACAAAAATTCCTATGTGCCTTTGATAGTGTGTTACGGATATAGGAATGTGTATATAATGGTCTGTCTTTGGATAAAGCCCTTTAAAGGTGTTAGCCAAGTTTTCATAAGATTTTCTAATATATGTGTATTAAAAAAAATCCAGCTCCTGTACCTCCTTTATACCAAGCTGTAGGCACGCTTGTTCTCATACAAACATGGACTCTCTCAAGCTGATGCTCCATCTCCTACACACAAACTGTCACACACTGACTCTCAATATCGAAATTTTTATAAAGTCTTTCTAGCACCATATTAGCCAACAAAAACTACTTTAACATCTTCTTCATCCTCTAAATCCTAACATTTACCACAATTAAAAAAAAAAAAAAAAAAAAAAAAAAAGAAGAAGAAGTGGGCTGCACAGTGGAAACCCTAAGCCAACATTGGGATGTTTAGTTCCCTATTCAGAAATATTATCCAATAGTCTGATTAGAGGGTGGCTGTAAAAGTCACCTCTCTGGAGGACAGGACCTGTCTGGAAAGGAAGCCCTAATATGTCCCTTGATTGCCCTGCCTATGCAGAGCACACACCCTGAGAAGAGCAACCCCACCCTCTAACCTCTTCCTGAAATATACCCTAGGAAACAGGTGACCGATAAAGGGAAGACAAAAAATGGGAACCAGGCTGCCAGGAAGAGGTTTAAATACCCAGCCTCAGGCAGGGGACTGGCTCAAGTGCTTAACACATCAAGCACCAACCTGCACCCTGGCTGAGGCTGCAAAAAAAAAAAAACAAAAAAAAAAAAACATTAACAAGGACCAGTAGTGCAGTCTCGACACGGTCCGTGTTACAGACCACTACGTGTGTTAATTTCCCTGTGGTGGCCATAGTTGGGGAAATTAAACACTTGCTGCTAGATTTCTGCAAAACTTACAGCTGTGATCAGGTAACCTTTGTGACAAAGCTATTCACAATATAATCTCCAGAGTGGATGCATTTAGTTAGAATTTACATACACACACCATAGAGGTGCCAGTGCTCAATGGCTAGAGGAAATTTATTAACTCAGAGCTCAGGAGATTGGAGGAAGAATTTGTTGGACCTCCCACCCCCACACACAACCAGTATCTTCAAGATACAGATTTTCAATGGCATGTTTCAGGAAATGTTTATGTTAAAGAAAATTGGCTGCTGTGGCGAATTTAATTCAATATTTTTGTGAGGTTCTTTGGGGTGGGGGATTCTAGGAAGGAAAATAATTCAACTAACCATAGGGTGTTGACCTTACTCTTGTCATACATTTATTATGTATAGAGAAAAGAGTAATCTGAAAAGTACCTGGTAGTGGCAAACCAAATCCTTTAGGGTGCTTTCACACAGCACAGTTTTGGTGTAGTTTTAACTGTGCTCCAATTAAACGGCCTTAATTACCAGAAGGCTTATTTCTGTTGTCTAAGTTGTTTCAAGTAATCAATAACGGAAGTCTTGTGGATTACAAACATACTAATTGATTACTCACTTTCCAAAACACTTTAGGTAAGAGACAAAAGGCTTGTTGAGAATAAAGGGAAATAATTGGAGTGCAGTTAAAATTGAACCAAAACTGCACTGTATGAAAGCACTCTTATGCCCTGTTCTTTAATAGTATCCCAGTTGCTAATGATCTGGTGGTAGCTCTAGTGATTGCCACAAGTGTTGATCAATGAAATTGCCAAAAGTTGAAATCCAGCAGATACACTAAAAATCTTGGTTCCACGATAAAGAGATTATTTCTCTTAAAATCTGATCAATAATTTCCCAATTTCAGATTCCAATCACGCCATTTTAAGCGCTTTCTGTAATTTTGGCAGCCAGCTGACCAGCGCAGAGCATGGGAGGGGGGGGGGGGGTGGCCTATGAAGAATGTCACCAGTGGGGTATGTAGGGATCTCATTGGCTGCTGAAATCACATTACCTCATTTTATCGATGTCACTGCACTTCCTGATTGGTGCCATTCGCTTCGCTACCGCAAACAGAACGGGTAGCTGACTCTCTGCTCAGCTAGTAGAAACTATTCACCAGTGTATTTACAACTGAAAAGGATCCTTGATAGAGTAGTTTGCTTACGGTACAGCAAGATTACAGAATTCGTTAATATTAGAGATTTGGAAACCGCTCCAGTGCTCCGAACAGCAAAGCTGGGAGGGTGGGGAGGAGGGGGGGGGGAGTGGACGAGGACCAGAACCTGCATCAGACATATATTTCTCCTCTCAAGCCACTGGGAAATAGCACCATATTTTATTTCTGTGTAGCCAGCATCCACCACAGTCTGAGTTCAGGGTGTCTCTTGTGGGGTGCATGTCCACATTTATGTCACTCGTTTGTCCTCTCAAGCCACTTTGAAAAACCACCCAATATTATTTCTGTGTTGCCAGCACAGAGTTCAGGGTGTCCCTTTCTTATGGGGTGCACTTCTGCATTTATAACTCATGTTTGTCCACTTAAGCCACTGTGAAATAGCACCACATTATATTACTGTGTTGCTAGCGGCTACCAGAGTCTGAGTTAGGGGTGCACGTTAACATTTATACTACTGCTTGTTCCTCTCAAACAATGATGAAAAAGCATCCAGTTTTATTTCTGCACTGCTAGCGGCCACCACATATGACAAGTTGTTGGTCCCTGGTGCAAAAAGTGATAGGGGTCTCCTGCCAGTTACCATGTGCCATTTCCAATACCGGTGTCTTGCTTTGTGTCAAAGGGGCACCATAGCAGCTGCTACCGCTGTACTTGCTGTGGCTAAGCTGTCCTCATGTTTTCGGTTAGCCATTGAACAGAATGAATTATTTTAGCCTGTGATTTTTTTCTCTGCAACTCTTCTAGCCTAATTGTCTTGACTAAGATCTACCACGAACACAGTTTACTGTTGTGATGTTAATTCCAGCTTCAGCTCCCTTGTTTGGGTGTAAAAATGAACCTGGTGTTCCACTCCTCTCCCATAGACCTTAACGGTAATCAGATTAATCGCAATTGAAGATTGAACATCGGTGAAATGATTCCACAAAATCTGGGATCTACTCGAATCAGTTTATTAACTGAATGTCTCATCACTAAATTGCCATATCTGTGACTATATCAGCTGTTTGATGTTTTTCCACTATTTTTAGTCGAGAAAAGAAAAAAAAATGTGGTCAAACCTGTGCCATTCTAGATCTGAAGCCTCTGCTTAAGATCACTACTCACTCGGAGGCAGCCATACCTTTTAGATCACTCACTTCATTAACGGCTATTCCAGTGCCTCCACCATAAACATTCGTGTTCAGCTTAGCCTTCATGTGTTCTCAATGGGGACAGTAAAGAAACCCACTATCAGACTCCTCCAGCCATTATTTCCCAGACAATAGAGGGGTCAGCTTTTGAAACCAATGACCAGAACCTTCTCTGTATAATATGTTGGCGCCAACATACTATAGAAGGTCCTCTGGTCCTACCAAATTTTGGTGATTTGGTCATCGTTAACTGATGAAAAATGCCAAGTTATTTGTTAATCATGCCAGAAGAAAGTCTCTAGTAGTAAGCGATTGGGAAAGTCACATCTCAACAGGGTTGTTCTCTGCTGGACCTATTGAGGCCTATTTTAATGTTACAACTAGAACCAAAGAGGGATCTTCTGTAGTGAGCCAGACAAACCCCGACAGTCATGGTTGCTCTTTCTAGTCCAAATTTCTTTCTACCATAAGACAACTGCAGTTGTGAAGGGAAATAAGGTTAGGTCTACATGTATATAACTTGAGGCAATTTGTCCACAATAGGTATATGGTGTTCTATAGTGTCTAACCTTATAGGCAACAAAGCTCAGCTTCTCTCCCTCTATGCAAAAAAAAAAAAAAAAAAAAAAAGCTAAAGAAGGCAATATTAAAGTATATAAAAAAGATTTTTAAAAGCTTAAGAGAACATGGGAAATCCAGAGAATCCTGAAAGAGAATCATGCCAAGATATCACCATAAGTGTTAAAGAGGATAATCAAGGTTGCACATCATAAATATCTAAGAAACACCGGGTCTTACCAGGTTCACATGGGTGGTCATTGTTGCATAGATAGGTGGAGATTCCCAAAAACATCAGGACAATTGTGGGAAAACTTTCCCTATATTGAAAACTAGTATACACCTAAACCTATAATACAGAGCAACCACCCAAATAAGTGCGACCCCCTTCTGGAACCTAGCTCTATTTAAATCTAACCCTATTAAATTCTATCATGCATGGCCCCATCACGTAAAGTCCCAACATGTTTCGGTACCTGCCACTACATTATCAGGGGATGTGGGTATGTAGACTGTAAAATTAAAAAGTTAAGTTTTAGGCAAGTTTAAAAGTCATGTTATTCAAAAGATGGGAGTGAACATAAGTCATGTCGTACTGAAAAGAGATAGTCCTAGAGGAAAAAGGGCTTGACCCAAAAGGGTTTTTAACTGAACAAATAAAACCTTTTGGTGGGGGCACTTAAATTTGGGGTTTTTCTATAATCACCACCACATGTGGGAATGCAGTCTGTCACATCAGGGCAGAAGTGATGCGACTGACAGGCTTGAAACCAATGCAGCTCGTCGATGCCCCCGGGGGATATAGTTTATACCAAAGGGGGGTTTAAAAAAACAGCCCTTTCCTTTTCCTCAGCCCCAGAGGCAGTGGAAATGCGAAGCATTGGAAAAAAAAATTTTTTTTTAAAGTCAAGACCGCTAAAACAGCCCACGATTTTAAGACAAATTTTTGACCCCAAAAATTGTGCGCTACAAATTCCCAAAGTCAAAGGGTTACGGGGGATAAATTGTGACACTAAAAAAAACGTGATCAAAAATTGGGAAAGAGTACATCTTTTTAAAGAAAACACTACTAAAGTAAGGAGGGGAGCTTTTTTGCCCCTAGGGGTTACAAAGGAAGCAAAAACCAGATTAACAAAAAACTACATTAGAATTGGGCTTCACCCCCAAAAACTATGCAAAGAAAAAATTTGATAAAAATTAAATCTTAAACAGCAAAAATTTTAGTTATTCATAAAATAATCAATTCCCCACCCGAAATTTTTTGTAGATACAAAAATGCTTCTTTGCATATTAACTTTTGGGGAAACCCCCCTTCCCTCTGATGGGATTAACCCAATTGCCCAAAAGGAACCCAAAGTTTTTGGGCCCTTTCACTCGAGGGCCTAAAACATTCGGGGCTACGGGCCATATCCTTTTAGGTTTTTTACTAAAAAGGTTTTAAACCCATTGTCAAAAAACCCCAGGTGGCCTTCCCTTGGTCACATAGGCCCAAAAAAGCAAAAATTTTTGTCCGAGGTTTCTTAGTTGATGAATTGCCCTAAAAATTAAGTGTGCCCCTGTTTAGGTGACTTTTAAAATTTTTCTCTTTCCCAATGGGGCAAAACCCCAATACATTGAATAATCTACCAGTATTCACACACACACACCACCCCTCCCGGGGCCCGGGCAAACCCCCTTTAAAAGGGGGGCAAAGATCAAACCAAATAAGAGCTTTAAAACCTACATAACAGGGGTGGGGGGTAGAAACGGAATAAAGTGAGAAGCCCAAGGGGTTTTGTGTGGAAAGGGTTCCCTAAAGGACAATTTTGCGCCCTTTGGGAGAATCTCAGGGGCAGTAAAAAACCAAAATTGGAGGGAAAAAAAAGGTTTCCCCCTGGATGTCAGCGGGTTTTTTCTTTTCGTATTATATCGGTGCTGTGGGCCCACCCCATGTGTTTGGGACCTGAGCGGTTCGACCACAAATTGTTCCCCAAAAATGGTGATGAAGGTTAAAAGTTTAACCCGATAATTTTTAAATATTTATCCCTACGAGGGGTTTAAAACTTTTGGCCCCTTGGGGAGCCCATTGCACACCCTCCCCCCGGGGGCCCAAAATTTGGGGGGTTAAGATTTTCTGCAAGCAGAACCCCTTGTCTAGGTTCTCCCAAATAAAAGACAATTTGGCCAAATTAAATGTAGTCATTTTTTGGGAATCTTCTAAGACGGAAGCTCCTCTCATAAAGGGAATAAATTTCCCACTTTGGGGAAAATCGGGAAAACCAAACCCTAAATTTTTCATTATCCAAAAAAGGTTTAAAATATTTTACGGGTAAAAACCCCCCCTTTTGGAAACCAACTGCATACTTTTTCCCATTTGTGACCTCATCAAAATTTTTTGAATTCCCCCACTTAAATCTTCTTTAATACCCCATATTTTTTTTCTAACATAAATTTCTTTCCCAAATTTAAATGTAATTTTTGTAAAATGACAAGGGAAAGCACCCTGGATTTTTCCCACGCAATACTACACTGAAAATTAATTTCTATTGAAGAATTTGGGCCAGGGCATATATGGTCAAGTATTCATGGCTGAGATCAAAACAGGTAAGCTTACAATTAAAATTAAGTATGTGAAGAAACTTTTAAAAACTTATGAAAAAAATTTATAGTTAGGTATTTTTAAAATTTAAACCCTTGAACTTTCCCATAAAAAATTTTTTAGAAGACAAAATTTTTTTGGCTTTTCAGGGTTGTCCAATTTGATCAAGTACATTATTCTCTGTGCTCTCTACAGAATCACTTACTTAGAATGGGGTTTTTTTGCCCCATAAAATTTTTAAAAGGTCAACCCCCAATCAGCAGAAAATTTGGGTGACTAAGTTTCCCTTTAAAAAAGACTATTTTAAAAACCTTTAGACCCAAATTTTCTGCATAGTGTTAGAGTCAAAATACAATAAAACCAAAAAAAAAGGCCCTTTAAAATTAGGTAAAATTGTTACCCTCAAACTCATGAAGAACTACTGAACAAGGTGGGACCTTTCTCTTTAAAAATGAAAGGGTTACCCTGCATCTTTTTAAAACCCCATGAAGGCTTAAAGGTTGACTCACAGCTCCATTGCGGATTCTGTAGATTTCTAGGTCTTGGCCGGAAAATTTGGGCCTCCTGCGGGAATGTCCCCATGACCTCATCCAGAGCAACGCAAGAAACCCAAAAACCCAAAATTTTCCCCCATAAAGGTTTAGTATTTTTTATTCCCCCATTTCAAAATAATTTTGGGGGGAAAAATTTTCCCCAAAGAAACTGAAGGAACAAGGTCAGGAAAAGTTTTCGAAAATGTTTGCTACCCTTTTATCAATCACCATCAACTTTTAGCTCCCAAACTGTCAAAATGAATGATCCCCAGGGGGGGGGGGGGGGGAATTGGGTTTTAATTTAAAAGTTGGATAGTAAATGTCCCGATTCTTAAAATTTGTTTTTTTAATTTCCTATACACTTAATCCAACGAACAAAAAATCCAAAAAGTCATCTTTTCCCGGTTTGGCCCGCCAGAATAAAGGGGAAGCGCTGTGTGTTTCAACTTTACCAAGCACTGGAAAATTATGAAAAGTAAGGTATTGGTGACCCAAAAGGGTTTGAAGCCAGGCAAACAATTTTTTCTTTTGTATCTAAAATGGGCCCTAAAGTTAAAACCACCCCTTTTTCGGTTTCCGCGATTTTTATCAATGTCACATAATTTCCCTTTCATGGGGGTTTCCCGGCTCTGGGGAAACTAAAAAAAAAAAGAGCTGGAGCATTGGATTTATAGGTTTTACACCTGGGCCCTTTGGGGTTTTTTTTTCTTCCTTGCATTCACTGGAAATTATCAAGGAGTTTTAAACCCTGAGAGAGGACCGGAAAATTTTTGGGAAAATTCACCGCCGGTGCAGAGCCCCCGAGAGATGACCTGCAATTCTGGGAATTCAGCCTCTGGCAGAGATTTGGAAAACCCCTAATTTCCCTTTGGCCCCGAGGGATTTGGGGGGGCCCCAAAAAAAACCGAAGACAAAAAGGGTTTTAAAAATTTATGTTTTTTAAATTTCACTTTACCCCAAGTAAAGGGAAACCTTAACTACTGTCCCCCAGGGAAAACCTCAACTCCCATGGGCAGTAGAAAAACAAACCAATGAAATTCTGGAGGAAGTCCGGGGGAAAACCAATTGAAGGGGAAAACCCCCCGCCAGACTGAAATCATCATCTTCGAAACATAAAATGTCATTGTGGTAGAGGACCGGAGGGAGTGGGGAACATCAAAAAAACCCCCCAAAAGGGGAAATTTCACAATTTTGGGAACAAAAGATTTTGCGAAAGATAAAGGGTGACCCAGTAAAAATATAGGACATTTTTAATTTTGAATTTTAAAACCCGTTCCTTTTGGGCTTGTATTTTTTTAAACATGGATTTGGCCCGGTGGGGTTTTGGGGCCCCGCAGCGAAAAGGGCCCTTCCTGGCCCACTACATTTTTTTACTTTTTTATGTCCAATAATAAACCTGACATGGGGAAAATTTTGGGGAAGGGGAAAAGAAGGCTCTCATCTTCATCACCATAGTATACCATGCTTTCATCATTGTGAGATTTCTAAGTTGTCATGTTTAAAGGATGTTGGGTTTCAAAAGAAAAGCTGACTTTTAAATTTGAAGTGTTTTTAGGACTAGCTCTTTTAAAAACCCTTTCCCGCCACAAACCCCATTTTTTTTTAAAGTTTTTTTTTGCCCTTCCTGCCTTCCGAGAGCCATAACTAATTTTTCCATCTATACAGACATGAGGGCTTTTATTTTACGGGAAAAAATTACTTTCTAAATTTGGTCTTCAGTGCCCAAAAAATTTTGCGGTTTCCCCCCGTATATTTCCAAAATGGGCAAAAAAATGAAAAAACGTACTTGCGCCAGGGTTTTCTTTTATGGTGGGTTTTAATCTCATAAAAAAGTGTTATCCCGGTTTTTCTACAAGGGTTTATATCACGCCCAAAACCAAACAAACTTTTTTCAGTTATTTTCTGGTACCGTTTAAAAAAGTTTTCCCAAAAATTTCTATTTTTGAAATTTGTGCCCTCACCACCATAAACTGCAACTAAACTTTTTGTACCCAAAGGGCCTTTTAGTTTAGGGGAAATTTTTTTGGGCTGAAGTGTAAATTTATTGCTACTGTTTTGGAAATTTGGTTGATTGAAATCTTTAAATTTTAAATTTTTTTCCAATAGTTAGGGGGAAAGGGAAAAAGACTCAGAAAACTAAAAGTAATTTCGGCATTTGTAATTCTTTCTTCTACGGTGTTTAGCATACAGGATAACTTATATCCTAATACTGTACTTTTTTGGACGTGGCGATACAAAATACGTGCAAAATTTTTAGTTTTTTATAATATTTTATTTTTTAAAATTTTAAAAAAAACCCCACCCAAAAAAATTTTTTTTGAAAATTCCCCCCTTTTGGTTTTGGCTTTTCGCCCCTAAAAAAGGGCCCCGGAAACCTTTCCCGTCAAAAAAAGGAGAATGGGCCCCCTACCAAAATTTCTTGCTTCCCCAAAAACCCTAAATTTTTGGGGGTCAAATCCCTTTAAAACCCCCCTTAAACCCCCCTCCCCATTGTTGTAAAATTCCCCCCGTTTTTGAATTTTTGTTTTTTTTGCCCGAAACCCCCCCCAAAATTGTCCCCATAAAAAATTTCCCCCCCTCCCCCACCCGGCCCCCACCCCCCCAAAACCCCCTAAATAAAAAAACAAAAATTTTTCAAAAAAAACCCCCGCCCCCCTTTAACCCCCTTTAATTTTGGCCCCCCGGGGCCCTAATACAAAATAAATTTGCGAGGGGGTGGGGGATTTTTTCCCAAAGTATTAAAAAATTTTTTTGGGACCCCAAAAATTTTCCCGTTTAATGGTTGGGGTTTTAAGCACTGATTTTACAATTCTTTTAAGCATTCCATCTCCAACCTGTACCTCTCCCCCTGATGCAAAAAACCCCGAATTTGGTTTTCAAAAAACTTGAAACCCCCAATTTTTACAGGTTTCGGGGTTCTTTGATTTTTACCAAATTTCCGAAGCAAATTTTCTCAAGTCAACTTTCCTTTGTTGGAATTCAAGAAGTAATGATAAGCTTGTGGGATTTCCCTGAACCCCCCAGCACTGGAGTTTTTCCACCAAAAAAGGGAAAAAAATTAACAAAGAATTTAAGCCAGACAACGTTTTTTCTATGGGGTTTTAGAATTCAAACCAGTGACTTTTGGGGCTCACGCATTGGTAGGGACCCCATTTTATCCCAAAGCACATGTATTTCTTTACAAGTCCCCCCAAAGCCCTGCAAAACCCAAAGTTTAAAAGTTTTATAGGATTGGCCCCCCCTTTTCATTCCCCCTTTGGGAAAATTATCCATGGAGCAGAGCCCTGAGGGTTGACCCACAGCTCTGGGAATTCATCTGCTGGCAGAGGTTTTGGGAAACCCTTTTCCCTTTTTCCAAGAAATGGGCCAAAATAAACCCGGGAAAACTCTAGGGAAAATTTCCCTGAAACTACTTTAAAAATGATTTCCCCAAAACAAGGAATCCCCTAACTATTTTTTGACACCTCGGGCTCATCTGGGCATAGGGCAAAAAACCCTGAGGAAGTACTGGAGGTTGTCAGTGAAGACAAAGTGGAGGCAAACCACTGCCAGACTGAAGTTACCATCTTTGAAACACATGATATCATTTTGGTGGAGAACCAAGGGAACATAAAAAACAAACAATCGGGTTTTTTTAAACCTGACTTTAAACTTTTTTGCGGCTGCAAGGGAAAAACATTGGGGTTTTTATACAGAATGTCAGCCTTCAGCTTGAATTGGAAGTGGAGATCACTTCGAGAAACTGTGACAAAACCCCATTGGGGGGAAAATTTAAAAAAAAACCCAAACCAACAGCAGGTTTGGGGCCCTAAGTATAACACGAATTTCCCAATTTTAAAAAAGTTGTCCCGATTTTTTCTAATTACCGTTTTTAAAACTCTTGCGAAACAGGGGGCCCCCAAAATTTTTGTCCCGATCCCAATAAATTTTTTTCTGTGTAATATCTGGTTTTGGCTGTACTTTTTAAAACCCCCTAAAGCAAAAAATTTTTTCAACCCCCCAGTCCCCGAGACCCAACCAACCCGGGCAAGTTTTCCCGGGTCTCCCACAAAAATGAACTACAAAAGAAATCACCTGTGCAGCATAAATTTAAAACACCTGTACAATTAAGGAAAGCCAAAAACCTAACCTGTTGGTGGGGCTCAGGGCTGGGGTTGAGGGGAAACCCCTGCCCTAAAATTAAAAGTGCCGCGGGAATGTGTTAATTTTTTTAATAAAAAAGATTATAATCCCAAAAAACAGTTTTTTTTAATTTTGGACGTTTAGGAGTTGGGGGCGGGGAGTATTTTTGGGCTTTTTATTTGGGCCATTTGACATTTTTCGATTGGGCAGGGGGGCCCTCAACGACAAGGAATAAACGAAATTAACAGTCGATTAAAAGACGAAAGACCATTAAAAGTCATGGGGGGCAAAAACCCTTTATTCCTTTTCACCCAAACGGGTGGAGAAGCTGGCAAATTTAAAATTCCCCAACATTCCCAAAAAGGATACGTTTTTTGAAACTAGGCAACACACATAGGGTTTTTTTAAAAACCCCAGAAAAAAAAAAAAAAAAAAAAAAACCCACACACAACATTCACTTTTCCCTGCTTGTCCCCACAGCATGCCCCAAAAAACCTGCATCCCCCCACAAATTAAAAAGTCCCCAGAAGGAAAGTTTTATTTGAACCTTCTTACTTGAAGGGAAAATTTGGGTTTTTTCCCCAGTCCGGGAAAACGCAGCATAAACCCAAAAAACCCCTAAATACCCCCCCAGTTTAAAAAAATTTCCCGGGAAAAAGGGATTCCCTTTTCAACCACCATTTGAGTTTTCACTGGACATTTTAATGTCCCTGCCCTTTGGGTAGCGCTTGCCCCTCCGTATGAGTGCGGCCCAAATTTGAGTTCATTTGGGAAATCCTGGGGGGTTAACGCTCCGGGTTTCCCACTCAGGGGGCCCTTTATCTTGGCTTTCCCTTTTTTCTCATTTTCCCAAAACGTCGGGGGGGGAAATGGTCTCTGTTTTTTGTTCTCTGTCCGTGCCCATACTCGATGTCCTCTGAAAAAACCTACTTGGTCAAGGTTTTCCTGAAACCTCCCTTGTAAAATTTTTCGGGGAATTTTTTTCCAGCTTTTTTTTTCATGCAAGTTTTTTTTTTAGTATTTTAAATTTCTAGAAAAAATTTTTTAAAATGGATGGAAACCCCAATGTCTTTGTTTCCTTTTTTTAATTGTTTTTAAAAAGGGGTTTGTCTCAATACAGGGATTGATAGCTATTTTTAAAGATTTTGCAAAAAAAAAGCCCCTTTTTGCAATATGTGTCCATTAAAGGGGTCCACCTTTTCCTGTTTCGGGAACCAGCACAACCCACCCTTGAGCCATCTTGACAATTGTGAAGAACAAATTTTCTGTTAAAAAACAATTTTTTTTTAAAAATTAGGCCCTGTAGTTTTGGGGGGGCATTTCAAAGCAGCATGACCCAAAAAAATTAAAAAAAAGGGACTTCTCAGCCACTGTTAAAAAAATTTGTGAGGGAAAAATGCCACCTAAAATCCCATTTTTTGATCCAAAGGCCCTTTAACCCATAGCTGTTTTCCCCCAGCCATGACCCCAAAACCTTTGAAAATTTCAAAAACTTCAAAAAATAAAGTGATAAAGGGAAATTTCGGTGTTGTCATAAAACCCTTGCTGTCTTTTACAGTTTCCCTCCCCAGCAAAATGAACTTTTGGGGAAAAAAGAGAAAAAAAAATTGCATTTAAGAAATTATCATTTAAAAAAACATTTTTCAAAGGCCCAAATTCTTTTTTGGAGGGGAATGTGAAGTAGACCAGCAACAAAATCGGGCCCGGGGGCCCTTTGGGGGGCCACAACATCAGAGACCCAAATCCCCTGATTAAATTTTGATGAAAGTCAAACGACCCACATTATCTGTGGAAAGCCGGATGCGTTTGTCTTTAAGACTCCCCCACTGTCCCTGAAGGTCCCTCAGATATGACTTTTTGGCTGCGGGGGGGACAAAACCTCTATGGGGGTGACGACCCCAGCCCCGGGCCATTTGTCCTTTTGGGGAATACCCAGAATTCTTTTGGGTTGGGAAACACTTAAAAAAGACTTCGGGTTTTTGGACGCAGTTTAGTCGTGCACCTTGTTCTTAAGCTGGTTTCTGTGTGTTGGATTGTCCCCGCATTGAATGGTTGGGAGTTGGTAAATAAAAAAGGGCCAGAGGTCACCCATTGGGGCTTCTGCCACCTTGCCTGCTGCTGCCCCCTAGCCTACTTGGCACTCTACTGCTTTTCACGTCCCCCTGATTTGTTCCCCGGACATTTGGGGAAAAGTTTAAACAGACGCAACAGATTTTCTCCCGTTGATTTAATCAGCAAGGGCTCCATTTCCCGCCCTTTTACTCTCTTTTGGGGGGTGGAAGGGGAAATGCTGTTTTGTACCGGGGATCCAGGAGGGTGGGGCCCCCAGTAAAATGTTGTTCATTTTATGGCCTTAAGGCCCAAGGGTCATGTTTGGGGGAAATGGGGGGCAACCAAGCACTATGTGGAGAAAGGACCCCTTTATTTCCCAAAACCTCTGGGTCGAGGGGGGACTAGCAAACGATTTTTCCCCAAACTTTTCCCCCTCCCCTCAAATTCGCGCCAACCTCTTTCCAAGGGAAAGGGGCGTCGGTAACTCGGTGTCTAGGGAAAACCCCCCTCCCCCCTCCTCCGCTGCCTCCGGACAGCTTCAAAACAGCCCTGACTTGCCCGAGATGATTGCACCCTGAAAGCTGATGTGCCACCCTTTCACTAGCTCTGGCCGCGAACCCCCTGCCTAATGAAGACCGATGAAATTGGGGGAAACTGTCGGGCCTTGTGGATTTGGGCGGGGAGAAAGGTCCCCTTTTCCCCCATCTGTGTTTCCCCTCCTCCTCCGGGCGCTTTGGGGGGAACCCGTTGTTTCAGAGTGTCCCAAAGATCGTTCCAAAACTAAAATCCCCACAATGCTCAAAAGGGACAAGGGGATTTGTCCGCACTGGGCCCTTTTGGTGGCTTCTTAAAAAAATGGCAAGGAATTTGGGGCAGAGCTTTCCCCCTGCCCCCCACTCTCGGTGGCTCAAACCCCCCGAGGTCCCACCGCTGCTTTTTAGGCCATGTGTCACTTTCGTACTGCAAAAATGGCATTGCGGGTGCTGCCCCAAAAATCGGGTGGGGCATGTGGGAGGGTGGAATTCCAGCGTGTTGCCCCGTCAAAAGAGAAAGGTTGCGGGGGGGCCGAGCTGCGCTGCAAACCAAGGGGGGGGGGGGGGGGGGGGGGGGGCGGGAACAAGCAAAGGTTTCGAAAGGCGGAAGTGTGAACTTGACTTTTTAACCTTTTCCCCAGCGGCAGTCCAGGGCCCGGGGAGCTCTTTAGAAATTTCTGGGGCGGGCCAAAGGGTTTATTGACATGTGCCAGGGAAGGGATGTTTCTCCAAACCCACCGTTTTTAAGGGCGGCCACAGTTTCCCCATTATTGCACACCCCTTTCCTGGCACAAAAGGTTTTTTGGGGACCCACCCGCGCTCCCGGTTTTCGGGTGGGGGGAGCCGTCCACAGCTCCTTTCCTGTGTGGGACGGTCTACCAAGACAGTTTTTTAATTTTCAACACGGGCCCGGTTTCTCTGGGCGTTATGCCACCAAAGGACCTTTTGGGGGGGGAAAAACCCCCGCACCTTTCCCGGGGGTTTTTAAGAGCGTGCGCCGAGCCTGAGAAACCCCCGTAAACCCCCCGAGCATCCACCCAGTGAGCTGTCACAGAGATAAGCGGCCTTGGGGGGTTTCTTACTAATCCATGGGTCGGGGGCAATTGATTTTCCGGCACCCGAAGGAGACAAAGCGCTTGAAATTTTAGATGACACGTGGCTGGGCCGGGCAGGGACGGGTTTTTTTTGGGAAATAAATGTTCCTGCTTTTTTTTCAATCTGGTATTGGGGGCAGGCAAGGGGCCCTGAAATGGCGGAACCCCCTTTTGTTCCACCAGAAGTAAAGGAAAAAATTTCCAAGGCCAAACCTTGTAATTTCCGAAAATTCCCGGGTTTTGGCCCTTTAGGGTATTTGTTTTGGGTTAAAAGTGTTTTTCCTTTTGCCCCCCCAAAACCCGGAAGACCCCCAATGCTGGGCTCTGACTGGCCGCTTACGGCAAATTTTTCAAAATATCAAAAATGGGGGGAAGGAGAAAAGGGGTAAAGGAAAGGGTCCCCCCTTAATGGTTAAAACCCCCCGGGCGACGGGGGAGGCTTTAAGCGGAGGCCTGTTTTCCCCTTTTCATGGAAATGAAAAAGACCTGGCCCGTTTAGGAAAAGGGTTGGGGTGGCGGAGGAGGAAAAGGGGACCCCGAGGGGGGTTCCTTTAAAAATGGTTGGAGGGCCCCGGCCCGGGCCAGGCCCTTTTTGGCCCAAATGTTGCCTCCAAATTTTAAATCAAGGGATTCCCCCCTGCCTTTTGGAAATTAGAAAATGTTGGTGGTGTTAAAACCCCCCTTAAAGGGTTTTTCCCCTACCCTTAAAGCGGGTTTTTTGGGAAAGGCCCGGGAAAAAGAATGGGTGGGTTTAATCAGAGGCTTGGTCAAAGAAGGCCCAGGCTTGAAGGTCCGGAACCCTTTTTGACGGCGATTTAAACGAGGGCGGGGTTTGGGTGAACGGGCGGCGGAATCATATCAGGGACTTCTTTCGCCGCCCTCCCCCCTTTTTGAGGGAGAAAACCCCTACGACAACTACCCCATTGTCTTCCTCCCCGTCCCGTGGGTGAAAAACGCTCGCAAGGGAAATTTTTGCTGAAAAGACCACATTGGATCCGCAATGTCCCTCCCTTCCCTCATCCCTCTTTATCAACACAGGTGACTTGCTCGTCCTGACATTCTGCATCCAGGAGCTGCGGGCTACAAGCAAGAGGGACTGTAAGGCGTTGCGGACCGCCCGGGATTTTTGCCAATTGAGCGGCTTCCTTCTCCTCCTCTGATGGCATCAGTAACTGGGCGTCAGAGCAGACTAAATCATCCTCTTGATCTTTTAACATGCCTTCTGACCCCAACCGCATTTTGTCATCAAAGAGGTCTTCAGAAAATGGATTATCCACAGTGGTGGGTACACGAGTTGACATTTGGGCTGCTTCATGTTGGACGGATGCTGGTGATGCTGATGACGACATTTGTGGCCGTGACTGGGAGGACGATTAGGTAAGACTGCTGGATGCAGGTTGCATTAACCACTGAAGGACAGATTGGCGACGCTGTTCGTTATTGAGATTCACAGGGCCCTGACCCAGCGATGACAGGCCTGACGGTCCTGCAACTGACGATCCGCTGGCATGCGTGTTGTTGTCAGCACTGGAAGGAGCACCTTCTCTTGTACCTCTACCTCCATGTCCTACCCCCCTCTTTGCTCGCTTACCACCTGAATTTCGCTCCATGTTCATAAATATACAAATTTGAGAAGGCATGGAAGAGCTTTGGAAAGTCTCTTATTAAAAGACGGCAAATCACAGCTATTCTCAAATCCCTCAAATCAAAACAAAATTGCTGGATTCAAATTTAACTGCAAAGTAGATCAAAAAAGCTGGCATGCGCCAAAGTGAAAAAACACGTATCTGAAATGTATTCGGACAATACATGGTATTTTTGGCACCTATCAATTCGCCTGTGGTGACTACAAAATTGCTGGATTCAAATTTAAGTGCAAGGTGGATATATCAACAAAGGTGGAATGGGCAAAATTGAAAATGAACACCCATCTGAAATGTATACTGATAATAAAAGTGGAGTTTTGCACCTAACAAAGAGACCTGCAGTTACTAGAAAAGATGTGTATCCTAATATAAGTTCAGGCTGCCCAATATTCAGGAAATATTTCAATAGAAAACTGTTAATAATAAAGCTATTGCAGTGCAATGGCTACACTAAGTCTTGGTGAACTTTATCCAGTATTCTTTATAGAGCTTGTCTTTGTTTCGCCGCGCCCCCCCCCCCCCCCCCCCCCGTGACTTTACAGCGGTAGATGCTCCCTTTAAAAACTCTCTACCTAACTACATAAAATCTTCCAATCTCTAATATTAACTAAATTGTAAGGATCACAGCTAATAGTAGAGGTTTCTCTGTGCGGAAATAGAATAATTTTGTTGAGCTGGCTTGCGCACAGGCAGAGCGCACGTCCTACTCCTATGAGACGCTGAGGAGACACTGAGCTGAACAGGAACGCTGTTCTATGTACAACGAGGTCATGTGATTCTTCCACCCACTCGCAACCAGCCCCATCCCCGTCATGTCGTCGCAGACACCTCTCACCCTGATCTATTCCGGACTCTGATGTGCTGGCCGCCAAAAGTACAGGAAGCGCCGAAAATGGCGCGATTTTAATAGATGATGCACAGATTTTAACCAAAATTAACGCAGACAAAAAAATCCGATCCCATAAAAACTTCCGTTTAAACTTTGCCCATAATAATCGCTAAAACATGTCGAGGTTTGAGTGATTACGGATATAACTCCCCCCTCCCATTACAGTTTACTTCCTTCATGTCAGTTATAACCATGATTGTGGGAAACTGGGAAGGTTAGAGAATAGTGTTGAGCGATTATAAAATCACAAATTAAAATTTTGGCACGGTTTTTATTTGATGGGAATTTTCCAATCACGCGATAATTTAGAGGGGATCTGTGCATAATCTTTTATTCGCCTTTTCACGCTTCCTTCTTTTTTGGCGGCCAGCAAATCATTTAGAGAATAGAGAGGGTGACTGGGTGTGCGACGTCATGACGGGATGTGTATGGTTGGATTGGCTGGAAAATCACATGAACCTTTTTTTACAAAACCCCCGGGCCCCTTTTTCAGAAATCATGGTTAGGGTTTATCCTAAAGCAGACGTGTGTCGCTTTTTCCTCAAAAAGCCAGCGCAGTTTCTTTGTTCAGATTAGGAATTTCAGTTTTTGTTGGGGGGGGTTTAAAGGTGTTGTTTTTGGTGTTTGTGTTGTGTTGTGTTTTGTTGTGTGTGTTGTTGTGTGTGTTGTTGTTGGGGCGAACACAGGCTTTTGAAAGGAGAGTGGATTTTGTGCAGCCCCCAAGGCTTTGCCCCCGGCATTGAAAAGGGCTTTTTAATTCCCCATTTTTTTGAAATTTTACCTTTTATTTTGTGCAACCTTTACTAATATTAGGATACAGATCTTTTTTTAAAACTTGCAGGTGTTTTTGATGGGTGCAAAACTCCCTTTTTATTTACACAATTTAATTTGGTTTTTTTTTTTTTTTTTTTTGGGATTTCTTTTTTATTACCATACAAAATTTTGCTAGTAATGGGTTTTTATTTCATAGGGCAAAAAAACACCTTTACATAACAATTTTTTAAGGTTTTTTCCCCTTTTGGGGCAGTCAATTTTTTGGGGTTTAAAGACCCATTTTTTACTTACAATAGGGTAAAGAAATTTTCTAGTCACCCCAGGTGTATTTTTTAAAGGGGCAAAAACCCCTTTTTTTTATCCGGAACTTTTAAAAAGGGGGGTTTTTTTTTTCTTTGGTGCATCCCAGTTTTGTTCAAAGAGCCACCTTTTTACTTAAAATTTTAATACGAAATTTTTTATTTCTTTGGTGTATTTCATTGGGCAAAAAAACACCGTTTTTTATCCTAAAAACTTTTTTTTAAAAGCCTATTTTCCCTGGTACGGGGCCCCAGTTTTTTTTAAATAGCCACGTTTTGCAATTTCTCATCCGTGTAACTTTGATAGATTTATGCTTGTTGAATTCAGTTGGCGCAATAGCCACTTGTATATTTTTTGTTGAAAAAATACAAATTCCCGTCCTACTGGGCAGTTTGTAAATCCCCGGACTGAAGGAAAAACATGTTGATTTTTTTATGGTTCTTCCCCCCAGACCGATTTCCAGGGATTCGCTAAAACCTTTCGTTACTAACCTAGTTGGCTGTAGGAAATTAAGGGTTTAAAAAATAGCTTGATTTGCCGCTTTTAATAAGAGACTTTCAAAAACTCTTTCCAAAACCCTTCTTAAAATTTTTTTAGTTTCTGAACATGGGAAATAGGTGGTTAGCGGGCAAAGGGGTGAGGGGTAGGTTCGAGGAATGCTCCTTCCAGTGCTGCAACAACACGCAAACCAGGGATAGTCGTTGCGGCCATCAGGCCTGTCCGTGGGTCAGGGCCTGTAATCCAGTAACGAACAGGTTTCCCAAACTTTCTTCAGGGTTAATGCAACTTTTGCTGGGTCCAGGACAGGGTAGTTTAATGCCTTTCAAATAAAATGGTTTTTTGAAAGACTCCTTTTTTTCCCGGCACTTTTTAATTTGGGATATGCTGGGCCCAGGGCAGGGATTATAAAAGTCCAGTTCAAAAAAAAGATAGTTCAATAATACTGCCCTTTTGCACTTTTTAATCGTGGGTCCGGGGAGGTTTAAGGGTCATGCTTGTTTGGGGACAAGACAGGAAAAAAGTGAATGTTCTGAAATTGGACCCCTTTTTTTAAAACCTAATTTTGTTGCCCCCAAGAATTAACACATATCCCAGTTTACGGTTGTGGATGTTAAAAATTCCCGTTCTCCAGCCCTTTGGTGTAAGAATGAAGGTGTTGTTCCTCACCCATAGTCTTTAAATGGTCATCGGTGATAATCTAATTATCGACTATCGGAAATCGTCTTGATAATTGACGATATCGACCCGATGACGACAGTCGACGTAATCGCTCATCACTAGTAGAGAAGGCTTTCATCCTCATCACCACAGCCTTTAATGCCATTTTGAGGTTCTCAAGTTGTCACTTTAATAGATGTATATATTATACAGAGTGTGTGGATTTGTTAAATCATACTCAGTGCCCAAGAGCTCTGTTTTTGCAGTATTGGGGTGAAATCGTTTTATAAACACATCATCTCCAAATCTCCTATACAATAAAATAAATTTTAAATAGTGGTTGGTGAAAAATTATTGATGAAAAAGTTACTTTGCAGTTTTGGGGGTGAAAAACTTTTCAACTATTTGTTAGTCATACAGATATATATATCCAGAAAATCACGTTCTGTTGCTAAATATTACTTAAAATTTGGCAAAGTTAAGCTTTTTGGTGTTAAGTCCACATAACATTGAAATATAATAGTGCATTATTGTGATCCACACACACACCTCTTTTTGATGACATATCTTGAGTCACGTGTAGTGTTGAGCGATTGCGTTGGCTATCGAGATCGAGCGATAGTCGGCCGCTATCGATAAGGTTTTTCGATAGTGAGCATCGATTATGAGCGAAATTTCCATTAAAGTCTATTGGAGAGCAACAACACCTTCATTTATTACACCCAAAACAAGGTTGGAGAAGCTGAAATTAAAAATCCACAACAGTCAAATGGATACGTGCTACATCTTAGGCAACACACTTAGGTTATAAAAGTCACAGAAAAAAAGTCAGACCATTCACTATCCCTGTATTGTACCACAGCCTGACCCTTAAACCTGCAACACCCACAAATTAAAAAGTGCCAGAAGGCAGTATGATTTGAACCCTCATGTTACTTGAACTGGACATTTTAAAATCCCTGTCCCGGAAAACGCAGCATGAGCCCCAAAACCTGCATGACCCCCCCAAATTTAAAAAGTGCCGCAAAAAGGAGTCTTTCAACCACCATTTTAGTTTCACTGGACATTGACTATTTCCTGTCCCCCGGACCGCAGCATGACCATTAAACCTGTCTGACCCCCAGATTAAAAAGTGCCGGAAAAAGGAGTCTGTTATGTTTTCGTATAATACACTGTATTATTTGCACCTTTCAATTCACCTGTGGTGACTATAGAATTGCTGTTTTAAGATTTACGTGGATGCTGCGTCAATGAACAATGCTGGGTGCGCAAAAGTAAAAAAACACGCAACTTATGTTTTCGTATGATAAAACGGTATTTTTGGCAAACACCTGTGCTGACTACGAGATTGCTGGATTGTAATTTAACTGCAAGGTGGATATATCAACAGTCACAGGTGTAATGGGTAAAATTAAAATGAACACATCTGAAATGTATACTGATAATAAAAGTGGAGTTTTGCACCTAACAAAGAGACCTGCAGTTACTAGAAATGATGTGTATCCAATAGAAGTTCAGGCTGCCCAATATCCAGGAAATATTTCAATAGCAATCTGTTAATAAAGATATTCCACTACAATGTCTACACTAAGTCTTGGTGAACTTTATCCAGTGTTCTTTATAGATCGAGCTTGTCTGTGTTCGCCCGCGGGCCCCCCCCCCCCCCGCTCCCACCGCCGTGAATTTACAGCGGTAGATGCTGCTTTAAAATTCTCTAGCTAACTACATAAAATCTTCAAATCTCTAATCTAACTAAATTGGAAGGATCACAGCTAATAGAGGTTTCTCTGTACAGAAATAGACTAATTTCGCTGAGCTGTTTGGCCACAGGCAGAGCACAGGTCCTATCCCTATGAGACGCTGAGAGACACTGAGGCTGAAACAGGAAATGCTGTTCTATGTAAAACGAGGTCATGTGATTTTTCCAGCCAATCGCAACCATACACATCCCCGTCATGACGTCGCACACACATCTCACCCTGCTCTATTCTGGAATCTGATTTGCTGGCCGCCAAAATTACAGGAAGCGCCGAAAAAAAAAAAGGCGCGAACTTAATAGATGATGCTCAGATTTTAACCTTAATTATCACATGATCTGGAAATTTCGATCACCATAAAAACCTTGCCGATTTTAACTTTGTCGATAAAAATCGCTCAACACTAGTCACGTGCAGAGCTATAATATTTAGCCACCAATGGTACTGCCATCTAATCTATTCCAGTCTGCAGAGGCATGAACTAGATTAGATGGCGAAAAGTGAAATGAGGTGCATGCCAATATTAGGCACAATATTAGTGCCCATGGCACTTTGTAACGCGCCTGAGATCGAGGGGTGTGCCATACTACAACTGTATGAAGCTACACATTTATAGCTTCAGTACTGCAAATCCAGGTACACTACTGCTGAAACAGGTAGAACATTTTAAAAGTGGTTTGCCTGAATTGTTGCTTTGTAGCTAGAAAGCCCCAAGATAACCCCTCTATTTTTTCAAATATTTACTTTAAGATTGTACCAAACTTACTAGTTTTGCACTGACTTAACATGTCTGCACATGATAATATGTGACTATTTTTTCACATGGTAACCCACTACAGGTAAGTAGAAGAGAAAACATGGTAACCTTTTCCATGCAATGGGTTACGGTGTTAACGTTCTAAAATGTTAAAGAAATTTACTTTAGTTTTTACTTTGCAATTATATCCCCTACTGAAGTCTCTGAACCCTAATAATAAATTTTCCCCATTAAGAGGCTGCCCAAATGTGCTCATTTCTAACAGGGGACTACCTCCTGTTCGCCATAATTTATTAGCTTGAAAGAATGGTTACAGAAGTCGATCTCACTCCCGCTGTGTGGGCACTCTAGGAAAATAGCACTTGCTGCTAGATTTCAACAATAATTACAGCTATGATCAGTTTCTTTGAGGGACCTTATAACAATCGGTTGGGTCCAAAGTGGTTTAACTTTTTTTTTTTTTTTTTTTTAGTGATTGTCTGAGAATTGTACAAAAAAATTGGTGGTGTTCATATAAACAGGAGGTGCTGCTCCTGCTTGTGAATTGAATTTAACTGGCAAACGTAAGGATGTTTCCACACAACGCAGTTCTGTGACATTTTTGGTGCTGTATTTTTCTGTTGTGGTATTGCACTGCAGTAAAACAGTCTTCATGAACAGGGAGCTATTAATCTGTGCTGTGAGAATGATGCCGATTTTCCAATAAAAAAAGAACAAGTCTTACATTTTAAGGCAGACGCAGCGCTGTATCCAGGCTAGAACCTGCATTCAAATCAGCCGTGTGACTGTACCTTTAGGTAATGTTCACACAACAAAGTAACTTTATTCTTTAAAATGGTCTATAAAAAAAAAAAAAAAACAGAAAAAAAAACCACGGCCTATTAGAGGTTTATTTTGAAAACTCTGAAGCAGTTTGAGATGTTTACAGGTCAAGAATATACTCCATTGTTCACTCTGGAAATTTTACTTGTGTAGATACCTCAAAAGTTGACAAAGCGCTTAAAATTTACGCAAGCAAAGTGGTCCCTAAATGAGTGCTGTTGATGTGTGTCATGTTAATAATGACCTGTATTTTACAATGCAATCAATGGAGGTGTTTATTTAATGCAGAAATACACCTCAAAATAAGCTTAAAATGGCCTACACTCTAAAATAAGCTTAAAAATGTGTGGTGTTAACATACCTTTGGAGGCAAGTTTTAAAAAAAAAAAAAAAAAAAAAAAAAGGGAAAGCCCAAGTGTCTTCATTACCTGGCTAATTTTAGCAAAATTATTTGTTTTTGCATCACTTCATTCAGGGCCATTACTATTGCTTTAATAACTGTAGCTATTTAGGTCACTTAACATGTAACCATTTTGGGGATACCCAGATTCTTTAGGATAGGCCGATTACAGCAAGGGTCTGCAGTTCTCGAGTCTCCTAGAGAACTGGTCATTCACAATGAGGCTGAAAATCCTATCACACAGGAATAAACTCACATTGAGGAAATCCAGCTGATTTTTCCTCACCCAGGTAGGCTTAAATGTTTTTACTGCAAAACTTCCCACCTGCATAGATTTACCCATTTATGATCCTTAATCCTATGTTCAAGTTTAATCCTCCATTTTCATGGTACAGCAAGTGACCTATATTTTCCTAATAGTGTTTTCTTTCCCATTGTCTGCATAAATAGAGAACTTTTTAAAATAAACAATGAAAACCATTCAGGGACTGGAGATCCAAGTCAACTCCAAATAGGACTTCCAGGTGCTGAATAATCTGGGCCAGGGCACCTATGGTCAGATCATCATGGCTCAGAATAGGAAAACTGGAAAGCTTACAATCAAAAGTGTTAGACATTGAGGAATTTTCTATGTAAATGTCATTAAAAAGTGTTAGTTCCTTGGAGTTTTGGGTGAAGGGATTTTTGAGGCTCTTAATATAAAATGATTGAGTGCATTAGTAGGAGTCCTAACAAGAGCTGAGCTCTGGAGTAACGGATTGTTAAGTTGACAGTCGTGTTATTTGTAAGCTTTGGTATAAAAAAAAAGTGACTAAAATTATTAACTTTTGATAGAAATTTGTTTTTTTTGGTGGCTTTCATGGTATGGAAGGTGAATCAGATGCATCACTAGCAATGCTTTTTGGGGCTAAAGTGTTTTGAGTTTTATTGTATTTTGATGCTAGCAATGATCTTCTAAATAGAAAAAAAAATCCATGTAGTGTGGACGGCTGCAGGGCTTTTCTATTTCGATCAATGTAATAGGTTGCCAGTCCGTTTACAGACTGACTTCAAATCTGAAAACCCTTGCCATGGGCACAATTTTTTTTTTCTTTCTTTAGAAGACCAAATTGTTGCACCCCAAGGGCTTGTGCCCATGGCAAGGGTTTTCAGATTTGAAGCCAGTCTGTAAACTGACAACCTATTCCATTGATTGAAATAGAAGAGCCCTGCAGAAATCCACACTGCACAGGTTTTTTTTTTGTTTTTTTTTTTCACACACACAGCTGATGTAAGGACTTAACCTGTTTATTCCTCCACACGTTTTTTGGATAGAACATACGAATGTGAAAGGGGATTGCTTAAATCCACAAACAAAAATCAAAAAAAATTCCAGGTTGGAAAATCTGACTGGTATTTTGCATGTACCGTGTAAACATACCCAAACTTATGGAGGACTGAAAAAGGCTGGAAGCCTTCCTTAATGAGAAAGGCATCTCAGTCTTCTGATGAAACCATGAAAGCATCTTCATGCATCCATTGAGAAGTCTGTCAAATTCTATGTTCCGACTTAGGATTTGGCTCCGGCAGGATCTCTCCATGACATCATTCAGCCTGGTGTAAGTTTTCTAAAATTACATATTTTCCTGCAGGTTTGTAGAGATTAAGCCATGTTCAGAATATTTGGGAAAATGTATCCTCCAAGAAATGTAAAATATTTTTAAGGAACATGGTCAGGAATGGTGTTTTACACTATTAATCTCCAAACTGTATCTCTCCAGCTGATGCAAGGATACATTAGTTTTCTAACAACTTGAAAGCCACAGGTTGGATAGTAGTGTCCAAGATTGTTAAATGTGTTACATTCATATGCACACTTTTAATCCAGATGAAGCAAATATCTAAAGTCATCTATTACTTTCCTAGGTTGGGATTCCAGAAAGAATGGTGAAGCGTTGTGCGTTACAACTGACCAGAACACTGTAGTTTATGCACAGTAAGGAATTGGTGCAGAGACTTGAATCCAGCCATTTAACTTGACATTTTGGATCCATAACTAAAGGGATATTGGTCTGACCCTTTAATACCCAGTTTCATTGATGTCATGTATTCCTTACAGTTCTTCAGAAGACAATCTGCAATAGGCAAGCAGCTCGGTGTAAAGAAATCAACTGTGGGAGCAACAATTAGAAAATGGAAAACATACAAGACCACTGATCATCTCCCTTGGTCTGGGGCTCCATGCAAGATCTCATCCCGTGGTGTCAAAATTATCACAAAAGCGGTGAGCGAAAATCTCAAAACCACATGGGTGGGGGAGGGGGGCAAGTGAATGACCTGCAGAGAGCTGGGATAAATGTAACAAAGGCTACCATCAGTAACACTACACTGCCAGGGACTCTGTTCCAGACATGTCCCCCTGCTTAAGCCTTAAAAGGTCCGGCCATCTGAGGTTTGCTAGAGAGCTTTTGGATGATCCAAAAAGAGTATTGGAAGAAAAAGAGCGAAAAGAGCAAGAGAAAGAAGAGGAGTTGCAGCCAAAGAACACCATACTCACTGTGAAGCAATGGGGGGTGGCAACATGCTTTGTAGCGGTTTTGCTGCAAAGGGACCAGAACGACTGATCCGTGTACATGAAAGAACGAATGGGGCCATGTATTGTGAGATTGAGTGCAAACCTCCTGCCATCAGCAAGGCCATGAAGATGAAACATGGGTGTCTCTTAGCATGAAAAATTTGATCCAAGCACAGACACCGCTAGGGCAATGAAGGAATGACTTTGTAAGAAGCATTTCAAGGTCCTAGCCAGGCTCCAGATCTCAACCCCATAAAAAAAAAAACCTTTGGAGGGAGTTGAAAGTCTGTTACTCAGCGACAGCCCCAAAAACATTACTGCTCCACAGGAGATCTGCATGGAGGAATGGGCCAACATACCAACAGTGTGTGCCAACCTTGTAAAGACTTACAGGAAAGATTTGACTTCTGTAATTGCAAAGAATATATAACAAAGTATTGAGATGAACTTTTGTTACTGCCCAAATACTTATTTTCCACCATAATTAGCAAATAAATTATTTCCATGTCATGTGATTTTCTGGATTTGTTTTCTCATTTTGTCCCTCAGATGAGGTCTACCCATGGATGTTAAATACAGGCCTCATCTTTTTAAGTGGAAGAACTTATTGAACTAGTGGCTGGCTAAATACTTTCCCCACTGTATAGTACTGATTACAGCATTGACACCTAGTCCTTGATGTGCTTCCTTTCTTGCATTCACTGGAAACTACCCATGGGGGCAAGTCTGAGAGATTACCAGCAATCCATCTTTTGCCAGAGGTTGAAACTATATTCCTTGTCTAGGGCATTATTCCAAACTAAACCTGATGACCCAAGATTAAAATGTAATTTTCTGCTCTTGCATGATCCCAAGACATGGAATATCCTATAATCAGTGTCCCGGACAACTTAATTTTCCATGGGCAGTAGAGGACAAACATGACGACGTCCTGGATATTATCAATGAAGACAAAATTGAGGCAAAGGGCTGTGAAACTGAAGCGATTGAAATCGAAAAGGACTTCATTATGGCGGAAAACCAGATAGATATCAAATCCATGGTATGCGAGGAACACCAAGTAATCTCTTCCTGCTCCAGTAACAGCATTGATGTACAATATGAATGACACTGGCCTTAAATTTAGAAGTGAAGATCACTTACACCTTGAGGAAAGGCAGCGGCAAACACATCTAGGGGAATTATACAATCTAGAAGCCAATGGCAGCTGAGTAGCGAGTATATGGATTCTAAAGTTATTGTCCTGTATCTTTACTAAGGATTTAAACCTGTTTGTTCTTGTGTTCCATAGCGTCATGATATGAGGAGTGGTCGGCAGATTCACCAGTCTGCAGTGATTACTGGGATAAGACCTCTCCTTACCAATTACAGTTCTCATTCCTCTTGTAAATAAGAATGTGGGAAATTAAAGAGTAGAGAAGGCTTTCATCACCACCCTATCCTTCAGTACTTTCCCCTTTTTGGAATGCTTACATTGTTGTATAAACAGATGTCAGAGTACAGACTGGTTGACCCTTTAACTTGCTTTATTGTTTACAGATTTGAGCATTCGAATTGTGTCCTTTTATTAAAGTGATGGTCTCTATAAATAGCTCCTGTGGATCTGTAATGTGTGTCCTACCACTGCGACAATACTTTGCTAACCTCCAGCATGCAGATACTTTGTAGCCATCACTTGGATATATAATAAGTGTCTATCTTTGGATAAAGCCCTTTAAAAAGGTGTAGGCCAACTTTTCATAAGATTTTCTAATATATATGTAGAAAAAAAATCCAGCTCCTGTCCATCCTTTATACCAATGCTGTAGGCACGCTTGTTCTCTCATACAAACATGGACTCTTAAACTAATACTCCATCTCCTACATAAACTGTCACACACTGACTCAATACCTATATTTTTATATAGTCTTTCTAGCACCATATTAGTCAGCAAAAGAACTACTTTGACACCTTCATCCTAACATTTACCCCACTTTAAAAAAAAAAAAAAAAACGAAAAGCTGCACCGTGGAAACCCTTAGCCAACCTGGGGTTGTTTAGTTCCCTATTCAGTAGTATAATCCAAGAGCCTGATTAGAGGGTGGCTGTATAAAGCAACTCTGGAAAACCTGACTTTTCTGGAAAGGAAGCTCTAATATGCCCCTGGATTGCCCTGCCTAGGCAGAGCACCCGCCCTGAAAAGGGCGACCCTGTACTCGAACCTCTTCCTGAAATATACCCTAGTAAACAGGTGACCGATAAATGGAAGACAAAATGGGAAACCGGCTGACAGGAAGAGGTTTAAATACCCTGCCCCAGCCAGGGGACTGGCTCAAGTGCTTAACACATCAAGCACCAAAAAGCTGAGCCTGCAACAAAAATCTTAAAAAGGGCCAGTAGTGCAGTCCTGACACGGTCACCGTGTTACGGTCCACTAAGTTTGTTATTTTCCCTGTGGGGGGCCACTGGAAATTAAACACTTGCCGCTAGATTTCTGCACAATTTACAGCTGTGATCAGGTAACCTTTGTTACAAAGCTATTCAAAATATAATCTCCAGAGAGGATGAATTTAGTTAGAATTAAAAAATATAAATAAATGAGGCCCCAGTCCTCAATGGCTAGAGGAAATTCATTAGCTCAGGAGATTGGAGGAATAATGTATTGGACCTCCCATCCCCACACACAGCAGTATCTTCAGGATATTGATTTTAAATGGTGTGTTTTAGGAAACGTTTATGTTAAAGAAAATTGGCTGCTGTTGTGACTTTAATTCAATGTTTGTGTGAGGTTCTTTGGGGTGGGGGATTCTAGGAAGGAAAATAATTAAAGGGGTTGTTTCACTACATTGATTTATCTTACCTCAGTCCTGTTTTCTTGGTTTCACTTTGAATTCAGGGGTGTGGTTACTGGTTTCTACTAGGCTGCAGTAGAAACCAGGTCTGTAGCTATAGCAACCAGTGCTAGCAGCCCATCATGAGAGATTGAACAGGTCTGTAGCTATAGTGACCTGAGGAGCTGATGCAGCCCATACAAGAGGGGATATCTCAGAATAGGTAGGACACTGTTAATGGACATATATTGCAAAGTGACTTGTTTTTGCAAGATCTTTAACATAAAAAGCAATCCTTGTAGTGAGACAACCCCTTTAAGCTAACCAGAGGGAGTTGGCCTTACTATTGTCATACATGTATTCTGCATAGAGAAAAGAGTATTCTGAATCCTTTAGGGTGCTTTCACACAGCGCAGTTTTAACTGTGCTCCAATTAAACTGCCTTTATTACCAGCAAGCTTATTTCCGTTGTCTAAGTGGTTTCAAGTAATCAATGACTGAAGTCCTATGGATTACAAACACTAATTGATTACTCACTTTCCAAAACAGTTTAGGTAAGAGAAAAAAGGTTTGTTGGTAATAAAAGCAAATAATTGGAGTGCAGTTAAAATTGAACCAAAACTGCACTGAGAGAAAGCACCCTTATGCCCAGTTCTTTAATAGTATTCCATTTGCTAACAATCTTGTGGCAGTTATAGTGATTGCCACATCTGTGACTATATCAGCTGTTTGATTTTCACCACTATTTGTAGAAGAGCCAAGAAAAAAATAAAAAATAAAAATTGTCAAACCTGCGCCATTCTGGATCTGAAGCTTCTGCTTAAGATCGCTACTCACTCCGAGGCATCCATACCTTTTAGATCACTCCCTTCATTAACTGCTATTCCAGTGCCTTCCCCATGAACATTCATGTTTAGCTTAGCCTTCATGTGTTTCTCAATTGGGACAATAAAGAAACCCACCATCAGACTCCTCCAGCCATTATTTCCCCAACAATAGAAGGGTCAGCTTTTGAAACCAATGACCAGAACCTCTCTCTAGGATGTTGGCTCCAACATACTATAGATGGTTGTCTGGTCCTACCAAATTTTGGTGATTTGGCCACCATTACCTGATGAAAAATGCCAAGTTACTTGTTAATCATGCCATAAGAAACAGTCTCTAGTGGTGAGCGATTGGGAAAGTCACATCTCAACAGGGTTGTTTCGGCTGAAACTATTGAGGCCTATTCTAATGTTACAACTAGAAACCAAGAGGGCTCTTCTGTAGTGAGCCAGACCAACTCTGTCCTTCGTCATGGTTGCTCTTTATAGTCCATATTTCTAACTACCATAATACAATAACTGCAATTGTGAAGGGAAATAAGGTTAGGTCTACATGTATATAACTTGATTGAGGTAATTTGTCCACAATAGAGGTGTATGGTGTTACATAGTGTCTAGCCTTATAGGCCACAAAGCTCAACTCCTCTCCTATGTAGGGGGAAAAAAAAAAAAAAAAAAAAATTCTACAAGGAAGGCAATGTTAAATAAAAAAAACTGTATAAAAATTAAGTTTCTTAAAAGCTTAAGAAAATGAAAAAAATCCAGAGCTGAAAAAGATTCATGCCATGATGTCATCATAAGTGTTAAGAGGATAATCAACATTGCACATCATAAAAATCTAACAACGGGTCTTACCAGGTTTATATGGGTGGTCATGGTTGCATAGATAGGTGGAGATTCCCAAATGCAATCAGGACAATTGTGGGAAAACTTTCCCTATATGGAATACTAGTATATACCTAAACCTAGAATTCAGAGAAACCACCCAAATAAGGGCGACCCCCCTTTGATCCTGACCCTATTTAAATCTAACCCTATTGAATTCTATCATACATGGCCCTATCATTCAAAGTCCCAAGATGTCTAGGCAGGTACTGAAACATTAATTGGGGACATGGGTTTTGTAGAGGGTAAAGTAAAAAAAAAAAAAAAGTGAAGTTATGTTATTCAAAAGATGGAGGGAATAAACATAAGTCATGTCTTACTGAAAATAAGATTATAGTAGTCCTAGAGGAAAAATGGTGCATGAGCATATGGCTTACTGAACACATAGAAAGCTCTGGTGTGCAGCTTAAATCTTGGGTGTTTCTATAATCACCACCACATGTGGGAATGCAGTCTGTCACATCAGGGCAGAAGTGATGCGACTGACAGGCTTGAAACCAATGCAGCTCGTCGATGCCACAGGGATATAGGTTATACCTAATGGAGTGATAAAACAGACCTCCGTGCTCCTCAGTCAGAGGCAGTGTATGCTGAGCATTGGAAAACCAAATGTATTTAAATGTCAAGACCGCTACACAGTCAGCGAGTTAAGACTATCTTGACCCAAAAATTGTGCGCTACAAATTGCCAAGTCAAATGTTGACAGGGGGAAAAATTGTATAAAATTGTTGATCATAATGAGGGAAAGGTTACATCATTTTTAGAAAACATCTACTATAGTATGGATGGAGATTTTGTCCTAGTGTTACAAAGGAAGCAATACAGATTACTAAAAACTACATTGAGTATTAGGCTTCACATCCAAAAACTGAAGGAAAAAAAAAAAAAAAAAAAAAGTTGATAGAATGGATCTTAAACAGCTAAAATTTAGTTATTCATTAAGTTAATCATATGTACCATCTGTACTTTGTAGATACAAAAATGCTTCTTTGCATAAAAGCTTTTGTCAAAACTACCTTCCTCTGAAAAAAATTAAATTGGTAAATGACCATGAATCTAAGTTTTTCCCTTCCCCCCTGAGTCCTGACCAAATGTGCTGGCTCTGGCATACCCTTTAGGGTTTTGTTAGATGTTACCAGCACCCCAAAAACCCCAGGGGCCTTTGCCTACATGCTCCGGGCACATAGACCAAAGGCAGTTTTTGGTCCCTGAGGATCTTCAGATGAAGTGAATATTAATATCCCTGTTAGGTGACTTTTTAAAGTGTTTGTCCATCTCAATGTGTCACAACCATATATCGAAAAATTGACTGGCTTTGTGCCAAGCCAGTTCACCTTATGATGTGGTTAAGCTGCTTTGTACTAAAAAACCTTGAAGCTACATCCCAGTCTGAAGTTAGGTGGGGACATAATCCACTTTTTTTAATTTTCCAGTCAATCAACAAAGTATTCCAATGTTCGCAAAAATTTTATTTTGCAGGATGCCAGAAACATTCTGGGTTCACTGCCCCTACGGGACCCTTTTTTGGGGGGATTGAAATTTTGTGAACTACTAGTTTTCCTAGTCATTGGGGGAAATTTTTTTATGATCACCCCCCTCCAAAACCCCAATTTTTGAAAAAAAACCTTTTTTTTTTTTTAGGTCCAAGGGATTGTTTCTTGAACAGTTCCTGTCACCCACAGAAACTTCTGAAAAGGGTGCCTCCTATTTCCCCGTGAAGGATGGGGTTCACAAAAGGGGCCAAGATACTCCACAGTTCTGAATCAAACCTATGCCTGACACTAAGGCCCGATTTTAGGGGTTTGGGCCCCCTTTGAGGACCTTGTGAAAGGTTTGTATCACAGATGTGAAATTCAGTAGTTTCATGTAAAGGATTGAATTTCTTTCCCCAAAAACATGTTACAACCTGTAGCAATTTTTCAGATAAATTTTCTTTTCCATATGCAGAGAGTCATTTACACAAATCTATGGAGGAAGCAAAACCCCTTTAGGCCTGGCTCCCCTAAGCTACGCTTATGTTAAAAAACTTAAGTCATACAGACAGTAGGTGGCGCGATTTTATTAAGTTTTTCTTTGTTTATGCATTGCAATGCTAGTTCTTGTTCTGTAACTGTTAGCATTCTCTTGTATCCTCCAGTTTTGTGATTCACATGTACAGCATGTAAGGTACGGTGTATCTCCATAAACATCTTAAATGGTTTTATTTCCACAACGGTCTGTACCTTTCTTCTACCCCAAATAGCGCAATCTGAAATGGGTTATGGCCCAGGACGCAAAACCAAAGTAAAAGTGCCCAGCAGCAGCCCGGGTTTAAAGCCCTCATCTCCAAAACAAGTAAGAAAGGGGGTCTAACATACAAAGGAGAGATCAGCAGAAGGGCCCAGCAGCTCAGAGCTCAACGACAGTGCCCCAAGGAAAAATGAAAATTTATCAGTATGGAAGTTAAAGTGGAAATGTTGTTACCCGGGGGGCGACTTGTGGGGGTCATTACCACAGAGCCCACAGACAATTAAAAGGGAAGGGGAAAGAAAAACAAAAGGGCAGGGCCACCATAAGTCTTTTTAGTGGGGGAGACCAGCTAATTCACATAAAATGAGAATACGAAAAGGGGAATGTGGGATGCATTAAAAAAAATTCATGAAAATCCAGTTTAAACAGAAATTATTTCGCTCAAATGAGACTTGGAAAAAAAAAAAAAAAAAAAAAAAAAAAACATAAGAACAAAAATGCAATGCTGGAAGTGGTTACACATCTGGGGACAGGGGGTAAGACATAAAAACAGTCATGACACCATATTGTTATGTGTTTACCTGACTCCAACTGTGCCTGATCAAGGGTCTGGAAACCAGACCTGGGGCAGACCTGCCCCTAGAATTTTGTAAAGACTGGGCTAATAGATAAATTTCCCAAAAGGAAAAGGGAAACTTGTTGAACCACAGACACCGATGTGGAACAGCTCTTAAAACAGACACATTTTCAAAAAAAGGAAACAAGGGCGTGTTTCAGATGCCAAAAGGGGGATTTTAAAAAAAGGACTGCACAATAGGGAAGGCAAAACAGCAAAACCAAATTCCAAAAGGGACTAAACAAAAGGTAAAAGCCATATACCCAACCAAGTAAGAAAATGGAATGGTACTTTCAAATAAAAAATGATCAAAATTGGAAAGCTGGTGCATTGATTCGGGTGAAAAAGTCACTGACAAAAAATAGGAACTTTTAAAGGGCTGACACAACAAAAAGAGAAATGCTATTTTTGCAGATGGAACGTATTAACAAAGGAACGGGTCATGGAACTTACTGTGCCCAAGTAAAGATGGGGGCAGTTTCCCATACCAAGCGGGATGTTTTTTATTTCCCACCCGGGAAGGTGGACTTTTTATCATGAAAGTTGAAAGCTAAAGGACTTACTGTAAAATTTCCAAAGGTGACGAGGTGCTACCACGGGAAAAAAGAAGGTAATAGCAACCAAATAAATGAGCACTTGTAAAACCCAGATGGTGAAGGAACAGGTAAAACAATGAAACCATGGAAAATTGACGTATCACATGTGGCACAGAAGATTGGGCCACAGACATCCTGACAGCATACAGGAACTACAGAAAAGGAACCTAAAAGGTCTTGTGTTGCCCAGTTGCTCAACCCCATTAGATGTAAATGTTTGCATTAAATCCAAAGCCAAAAGGGGCAACACTTCCCAAAGCAAGTGGAACGAGCCTAAAGACCACTTGGAATTATACACAGTGATGTGTGTGGCCCCCATGAGATTAAGCCCCCAGCAGGAAACAGGTTATAGTGACCTTCAAGATGACATTCAAGGTAACAGTTATTTATCTAAAAAAACAAAGGTGAAGTTTTGGAAAGCACGGGACACATAACAAAGACAGGCAACAAGTTTAAAAGGAAAAACCCGATACTGCGAAGGGTGAAAAAGGGAGGTGAATTTACGGGAGACAAAATTGAGCCATCTAAAGCAACGGGAAAAAGGGCATCAAAAGACGGTACCCTAACACCAGAGAAAAAAGGGGGTAGTGAAAGGAAGAACAAACCCTGCCGAAAGATCAGATGAAATGCTAACAATCAACTACATAGAAAACTGGGGTGAAGCTGCAATGACAGCTATTCTTGCAAAACAGACTTTTCCCCAAAAACAGTGGAGAAAACCCCATACAATTTGGGCTGGTGAGAACCAAAAGGTAAAAAACATAAGGTTTTTTTGGTTGTAAAGTATCATGTATTCCCAAAGAGAAACGCCCCAAAAACCCAAAAAAGCATGGGGAGTTCTATTTGGAACGGTGATAACTGCAAGGGAACAGAATCCTGGACACAAAAAAACGAAAGATTTACTTTTAGCAACAGTGTCACTTTTATTGAAGAATTAAAGGAGGGGTGATATACCTAGAATAAAAAACAAAGGGGAAAAAATTGCATGATAAAAAGACCCTGCATCCTCCAAAACAAGAAATTGAAGTCAATACGAACCAGTACCATGATGAATGACAACCCCCCCCAAATACAAAACCAAGGCTTTCATAGAGAAAAAAGGGTAAAAGCACCAGCGCGTCTCATAAAAGGGTGAGTGCATTAGCGTCCATGAACCCGCATCCGGGGGAAGAAATTCTCAACCCCCGGACGGGGAAAACCCAATAAATGGATAAAGCAGCGAGGAAAGAAATAAAATCTCTGGTGACACTAAACGGGGGTGCAACAAACTCCGACAGGAAAAAAAGCTATGGCTGTAAATGGATTTTTAAATTAAATACAATGCAAAGGCACCTTTGAAAGATATAAAGCAAGACATTGCAAAGGGTTACTCACAAAAATAGGGAAAACTACATGAGACATTTGCTCCAGTGGTTAAACACGCCACTATCAAACTTTACTCTCGGTTACAGCTATCAATAAAATGCGGGTTTGAAACATTTTGTGTAAAAACTGCTTTCCTGCATGGTGAATTAACAGAAGAATTTACATGAACAACCACCAGGGTTCAAAGACGACAAAAACGACCAGTATGCAAACTTCAAAAAATATATATGGTCTAAAGCAGGCCGCCAGAGCAGGAATATAAAAATTAAAGAGGCCTTACCAATGAGGACTTTACGGAGTAAGGCAGACCCCTCCTGTACACGAAGAGACTGACAGACAGATGGCTTTTTTTGCTTATTTTTTGATGACTTTTAGTCTGTTTTTTGGGGGAAGGGGATGAACAAGGAATACCAAAAACCTTTAATCAAAATTTTTAGCCAAAAACTTGGAAAAATAAGTAATACCCCGGCCTTCAGATCGAAGGGGAAAAAAATGAAAATTTTTTTTAAATCAGCCGCACAAAAAAACGGAAATAATCGAGACGTTTGGATTGGAAGATGAAAAAAACAAAATCTCCCATGGAAAACCAACTATTTGAAAGAAAATGAACAACAAGACAAATTGCTACCAAGCGATAACCAATACAGAAGGGCCATGGAAAATTTGCTGTAATTGCCACGCTACAGACCCCATATTGCAGCAGCCGTCAGAATTTTATGCAGAAAAAAACCTCAATGCCAAATCCGCAGATTGGAATAGTGTAAAGGGAGTCTATGCTATTTAAAGGGAACCTGCACTCTAAACAAGTTACCAAAAAGTAGCAAGTGTGACCTAATAGGGTACGTTTACACGATTGGGCCGGAACCCGGGGAAAAAAAATCCACCATGGGTTTTCTGTTTTTTTTCAGGTGGCGCTGTAAGCTGGGCTAGCAAAAAACACTGTGTGTAACACCAAAGGGGAGAGTATGTTGCAGCACGCTGCAAGTCAAAAAAGGTCATCTGGGGACGCAACTATTGGTGACTTGGGGGCAACAAAAAGTTGGAAACCCAAGAAAAGGCTTTGAAACAACCAAGGATGTCTTGCACTCGCACAGAAAAGGAAAAAGTCAACCCAAGAACCAACAATCGAGCTAAGTTTATTTTTTGCGGGATTTCAAAAACAAGAAGTTCTGGAATTACAGTACGCCCAACTGAGGAAAAAGCTCGCAGATATGTTCACGAAGCCTCTTAGTACAAAAGGCATTTAGGGTCAGAAGAAGCCGGCCTAATGGGCAAGCCTTTTGCTGTTGAGAAGGGGTGTTGAAAATATACAACGCTACAGCTTTTGTTAAAAAAACTTAATCAACAGGGGCATAGGTGGGCCTGTTATGTATTAAGTTTTTTCTTTGTTTTGCATTCTAGCTGTTCTTGTTTCCGTAACTGTTACGCTCTCCTGTAAAACCTCCCTGTTTTTGTGATTCACATGTACAGCATGTAATGGTAGCCCTGTATCTCCAGTAAACAACTTAAATGGATTTACTTCCCAACGGTCTGTATGCCTTTCTTCTACCCAATAGCTGCAATCTGCAACAATTTACAATAAAACTAGGGGGGAAGGGAAAACCCCATTAGGCCTGGTTCCTATAAGGGTGTGTTCACACCTGAATTATGCCCTGCAAATACAGTAATTCACACTCCCTTTTCTGGCACAATACACACACCCGTGAAAAGACGACATTCACTTACACACTTTGTCTACATACGATACCAGACCGGTCCCTCCAAGCCGACACGGGCCCACTCTTCCAAAAGTAAGAAATGTAGCTTCTGAAAACGCCAACCGCGCTCAGATCTCCTGTAGACCTCCGGGGCGGGGAACATTGCGCCCGGGTCCTTTGCGGCCATTACCGCCATTGCCGACGGCTCCTGGGGGCCTATTAGATGAACTACCATCCACTCTTAAGACAACCTCTCCACCATAGGCGGTATTATTCCATTGAAAAGGTGTCTTTTACACACTATAATTGGGCCCCTGACGGTCTCACTATTAGGCAGTCCTATAATCGTGTATTCCCTTTGTTGGTATGTATGCCCTTTGTGTATGAGTGGATGGGTATTTTAACCCTCTATTTAAAACCCCCGTTCTGATTATCATAGGTGTGTAACACAGGCTGCAGCTGTGTCTTTTTAAAGTTTTTTATACACTTTTCATTTTTTTTTTTTTTGTTTTTTTTTTTTCTTGTGGTTTCTTTTTTATTTTTGTGTACACCAATTTTTGTTATACCCCTGCTACATTATTCGTTTTTCCCTTTTTATATCTTTTTTTCTGAACTTGCTAAATTATTGTGTTACCCCTTTTTTTTTTCCCCTTTAAAATCCCCTGAGAAATCTTTTATTATTTTTGGGGGAAAGGTTAAACAGTTGGGGCAAGGGGTTTGGGCAGGTTTTGGACGGGAAAAAGTCCTTATTGGGACGATTTTCCCGATTTTTTTTAGGCTAGGGTATTTTTTTTGACCTTTAGATTTTTCTTCTGTGGTTTTTTGTGTTTTTTTTCGGTCCTTAATATTTTATTGATATATTTAATAAAAGTTATATTTTAGTTTTTTTTCCCTCTCTGGCTGAGAATTTTTTGTATTAAGGGAGTAGTGCTAACCTGGTAACCTTTTTGGGGTTTTTTTGCTGTATTTATGTAATAGAGGTGCATGCAGTTCTGTAGTGTGCAACCCCTGTTATAAACCAGATCTCAGCTTCTCCCTCTCTAACATGTTCCCTTTGTTCTTAAAAGGGGGCAAGAAAGTGGCATACTAAGCAATATCTTAACGTTTTCCCGATCGAAGGGTTTAATCCGAATATTCCAACACATCAAATGAGCAAAATCACATTAAGAAACATGGGGGAGTGTGATCAAGAAATAAACTTCACTTAAAATATTGTGCCAACTGATTTTATAGTAAACCCATTGGCATTTCACAGCCCAGAAAATATGTATCACAAGGAATCAGTAATGATTCCTAGATCAGAAATATTCTATACCAGATTCCAAAACATCCAATATAGAGAGAGTATAGGGCTTACCAGATCCTGTTGCTTCTATTATCCAAGGACACCTGTGAAGACTATCCCTATAGATCCCTACAGAGAAACTATTATGCCCTATTTGAAATCAGAGCAAACGCCCCAAAGAGCGACTCCGTCCAGGAACCTGACCCTATTACAAAAAAATGCCCTACTTCACCCTTACATGCGTTCCGACACACTGAGGTGTCATCAGGGGACTGGGGTAGGTAACAATTTAAATCTGTAAAAATAGAGTGATATACAGGATAATGTGCAAGACCCCTGGATACATATAAAATTAACTAAATGGCAGTTAAAACATATGTACACAGTATACACACAATGGCCAAACGTAGATTAGCAAGTCATTTAGAAGTTTAGTGTTAGGAACAGCACTTGATGAATAGAGTAAGACAGGAACAAACTGGAGACACTAATCGTATGGTTCATGGTGTCACTGGGGGGCTGTGATGTGCTGACTAGTTAAGGCATCTGGGCACTTTTTAAAATGTTTCACTGCAAGTGTCCAGCCCTGGGGATGGAAGAGGGGGTGTCAGACTTGGGTGATACATCGGGGGTCTTGGGAACCTAGAATCTTAAGTTTTTCATTCCAGAGGCATATCAGATGCTTGGCCAGTGTTACCACTTACATTACATTGTGGCACCAGCATATAGATATGCATTAAAGGGGTTGTCTCACTACATTGATTTATCTTAGCTCAGTCCCGTTTTCTCACTTTCATTTTGGAATTCAGGGGCGTGTTTACTGGCTACTTTAGTCTACCGTGAGCTCCTGACACCTCGTCTGTAGCTATAGTGACCAGCGCTGTTGCTGTCAGGAAAGATAAAACAGGTCTGTAGCTATAGCAACCTGAGGAGCTGATGCAGCCCATACAAGAAGGGATATCTATGAACAGATATGACACTGTTAGACAATATATAGTGATTTGTTTCTACAAGATCTTTAACAAAAATGCAATCCTTGAATGGAGACAACCCCTTTAAGGGATTTTAGAGTCAATGGCAGAAACGAGCTAGGAAATGACATGCATATAAGTGTGTGACAAAAAAAAAAAAAATTATTGTATAAAAGACAAAACCAATAATCCAATGCACAAATAAAGATGATCTCATGCACAAACAAAAAAATTGGGTAAATGAAAAAGGGAAGGATTTGAGGAGGAAGTTATGTAGACACTATGTAGGATAACTACACATGACATGAAAAATGAAAGTCAATGGATTTAACCCCTTAAGCTGAACGCTGAAAAGCACTTCATGAAGGCACTTTTTTTAGTTTTTGCATCCTTGCATTTCAACAGTTACAACTTAATTTTTTCCTTGATGCAGTTGAATGACACCTTGTTTTTTTTTTGGGAAAAAAGTTTGTACTTTGGGGGGAATAGTTGAAGCCCACTTACAGATTTTAAATTTTTTTTTACATTTAAACCCTAATACTTTTTAATTAATTCTAAGGTTATTGGGGGGGGGGGGTATGTGGTTTTTAATAATGCGTAGGGATTTGTATGCACAATTCTTTTTTATTAAAGGGAATGGGTCATAAAAAAAAATAAAAAAAATGACCCTTTTTTCCCCAGCTTGTTAACATTGAATTTTTTGTTATTTTTTTTATTTTCCATGGGTTTTTTTAACTTAAAAAAAAAAAAAAAAAAAATTCAAGTCCTGCGTTTTCCCTTTGGGGCCACTGGGCCCTAATTCGACACTTCCTGTTTGTAAAAAAGATTTTCGTGTTGCTCATTATTACACAAGCGGGGTCAAACGAAAAAGGAGACACCAATTGTAAGTTTAAAACGGGGATCCAAAGCCCCACAATGGGTGCTGTTACTGTTAAAATAATCCCCAATCTTAGGAAAAATACAGGGAGATCAATCCTAAGTACTTTGGAAGAAATCAACACGGACTATGGTGAAAGTCACAATGTCATCTATTACAGAAAAAGGTTTTTTTTTTTTTTTTTATAAATAAAGCATCCAAAAAGGTAAGGGTATGTTCTCGGCTGATTCAACAAATTTTTGGGGGAAATCCACTCCAAAAAAAAAAAAAAAATTCTCCAAATCCCCCCCCGAGTTTTTTTTCTCATTCTTGAAAAAAACAAAAAAACCAGCAACCTTTTTTGGAAGCCATTTTGAGAACTGAAAAAGTAGTGTCATGTCAATTTTTGAAGGTTTTCAGCATGGAAAACCCCCATAGCAATCAATGGAGAGCTTCAAAACCTCAGGACATTTTTAGGTGCATATTTTGGTGCGGTTTTGCCCCATATTTTTTTTTTTATGGTGAAAACCCCATTAAGACTGTCAAAAACAAGACGAGGAATGCATTTAAAGCCTCTTCTAATGAAGAGGGCGAAGTTTCGATGACGTTTTGGACACCGAAAAATCAGTGTCCAAATCAGCTGTGTGAAGGTGTCCTAACCAGGGCCGCCATCAAATTTTGGGGGCCCTTTTCAGTGGAGCGTCTGGGCCCCCCCCTCCCCCCGCCGACCAACCCCCTCCCCCCCCCTTCCCCCTCCGTCCCCCACAGCCCCACCATTCCCCCCCCACAACCCCCGCCACCCCCAAAAAAAAAAAAAAAAAATGTTTTTGGGGTCACAAAAAAAAATATGCCCAATTTGCCTTTTTTTTTGGATTTAGTTCTTGTGGATTTTACAAAGCCCGAATACCTCCCATGTCACCATTTTTAAAATTTTCTGGCAAAGCCAGTATACCCAGACCAATTTTGCCCAAACAACAAAAATATAAATTCTAAAAACTGACTAGTCCCCCATAATGTTATTGACTAAACAGTATACCAAGACCAAACCCCCCTACTGTAGTGTTATAAAACCTTTCACACCAAAAACCAAATTTCTCCAACAGTGACCCCCATAGTGGTAGATTTCAGAACAAAGGTGCTTTGCAAATAGTTTACTTACATTTAGGGCCTCACAGGTGACGTTTTTTTCTGAGGAGTCCCTTCACTTTCCTTTTTTTTTTTCTTTCGGTCCCCCGACCTCCATGTGACTTCCACTCGTCCCTGTAGAATTTAAACACAAACCCACCTTGTAGGGCAGAATAGCCCCCCCCCCCTGTAGATTAGGGCCCCCTTTAAGCAGAATAGTCCCCTCCTGTAAATTAGGGCCCACGTGTAGGCAGAATTGTCCCCCCCCCTTGTAGATTAGGGCCCCCCTGTAGGCAGAATAGTCCCCCCCCCTGTAAATTAGGGCCCCCCTGTAGGCAGAATAGTCCCCCCCCCCCTGTAGATTAGGGCCCCCCTGTAAGCAGAATAGTCCCCACCCCCTGTAGATTAGGCCCCCCCCTGTAAGCGAATAGTCCCCCCCCCCTTGTAGATTAGGCCCCCCTGTAAGCAGAATAGTCCCCCCCTGTAGATTGGGGCCCCCGGGTAAGCAGAATAGTCCCCCCCCTGTAGATAGGCCCCCCTGTAAGCAGAATAGTCCCCCCAACTGAGATTAGGGCCCCCTGTAGGCAGAATGTCCCCCCACTGTATTTAGGGCCCCCCCTGTGGGCAGAATAGTCCTCCCCCCTGTAGTTTGGGGCCCCCAACGTAAGAGAATACCCCCCCCTGTAATTAGGGCCCTTGGGGAAGAATTCCCCCTTGAAAAGTTAGGGCCCCCTGTAGGAAAAAAATTTATTCCCCAGTCCTTTAAGGGCCCCCCCTGTAGGCAAAAACCCCCCCCCCCCCCCAGTCTTAGGGCCCCCTGTAGGCATATTCCCCCATTTTTGGGCCCCCTCTGTATTTCCCCCCCCCCACAGGGCCCCCTGTAGGTACTTACTCACCTGGCCGCGCTCCCCCGGCGTCTCCGTCCGCTCCAAGCCTAAACCAGCAGGCTTGGGGCCGAGAACAGGAAGCTCGGCAGGCGGCGCGGCGGAAGTGACGTCACCGCGCCGCCTGCTGAGCGACGTACGGCAGGGAGCGCACAGCTCTCCATGCTCCGCCGTTCATCTTAATTGTATGCGCGTCCAGGCCCGGTACAGCAGTAACGGTTGTACTGCCCTATCGGCAGCCCTGGTCCTAACTTTTCATTGAGTCACGTTGGATGCATCGTGCCCAATAGGTAAAGCCACAAGGCCTCTTTTAGTAACCGGTTATCCAAGTCACCTTAGTGTACGTGCGGTTGGATTATATCAATACCCATAATGTACTATAGTTATATGCCCACAGCAGCTCTGTGATTGGCTGCAGCAGTCACATGGGCTATTGACATCATTGGATGCCAACAATGCAGGAAGACCAAAGGACTGCACACATCACCATAGCAACACCATGGGCCTCATATGAGCTGTCCAGCAGTGAGTGACTGTTGCCCATAACAACCAGAGCTCAGGTTATATTTTCTAGAGAACTAAACAAAATAAAAGCTGAGCTCCGATTGGTTGCTATGGGCAAACAAAGAAAGACTTACTGCTCACATACAAGGCCCCATGATATTTTTTTATATTTAAACTTTGTCTATACTTAAGGATTTTGATGTCAACATTTGGCAAATCCACAACACATAGGTTTTGTTTCACATAGTCCTAATCCGGCAGAAAAAGGCTCTGTGGTACAATGTATAGCGTACTGGACTTCTATTGAGAAGACATATAAAGGTAGGTTTGAAACCCACCAGTCGTAGTTTTTTCTTTTTAAAGCTGAACGGTTCTGCATCTCCCACTATACATGTCCTTGTATAACAACTAAAACGTTTGTACTGTGGTAACCTCTAAGCCTCTAGGTTTGCTTATTGCATTGAATGCTGTTGACCACTTCCATTGCCTTGATTGAATAAGATTTTAATCTTACTATTACTAATTATCCCATTAACTCCCAGGCTGAAAAGTAGTTGGTTGACGTCAGAATTTTTTTAGTTTTTTGGCCTCCTTGCGTTTCAACACTTGTACTTTGTTTATTTTTTCAATGATGCAGTTGGATGAGTCTCTTTAGTTGAGACAATTAGTACTTTATGGGGGAATAGTTTAAGTTCACTTATAAATAATTACAGAATTTTAATTTTTTTTTAATTTTTTTTACACCGTTCATATTTCACACGTAATAACTCGTTAGATTAATTCTACAGGTTATTATGGTCATGTGGATACCTAAGATACAGGTTTTTTGTGTGTCATTTATGCACAACTATTTTTTATATTCTTTTATTTTTTCACTTCATGTTTTTCTTACTTTTTTTTTTAAATACCATGAAGGGAGAATTTTTTTTTTTTTTTTTACACTTAGTAATGTATTAGCACATTCATATATGTGAGTACATTATAATCTGTGTCAGTCTGACACAGTGTTCAGGTCTGCACGCAGGTTGCACCATCACTGGCCTTGCTTAACCACAGACAACTCTGGGACCCCCCATTCCCAAAGTTAGGTCCCCTTTTCACAGGTTCTTATTATATCTGGAGTGTGATTGATATAACATACTATATAAAATCACATTATATAGTCAGGAAAGTAAACTGTTTTATACAGTACATGAAAATGAATGCAAAAAAAAGACACAATTACACCCACCCATATTTTTCCACAAACATTCTGCCATCAGGTATTCACTACCATGTTCCATCTACAGGAAAAGGAAGATTATTCTGGAGAGCAAACCACATCTTACTAATAAGTGGCATGTCTGTTCTTTTGCTGCACCACAGATACCAACCATGAGGGCCTTATGATAACTGGATGGTGTGTTTATCTGTGACATGACCAAAAATACATATGATATTACCAGTAACCAAGATGAGCGGCTCCAGAATCCTCCCAGCTGCACCTTATGGCTCATTCTGGTAGGCATGTTTGTGGGCCAGACTGTTTTAGAGCCACAAGTGTCACAAAAATAAAAGTGGTCTCTGAGCTCTGGTACTTGCAGGAAATACTGGAGCTCACATACTGCTTATCATCCAGGTGCCTCAGTGTATAGATACACTATACAGAATTCACAAGCGTTTGGCATAGATAGTGTGACTGTATCGCAAGGATGGATTCACAAGACAGTTTAAAAAAAAAAAAAAAAATGCATCCAGAAAAGACTTTTTAAAACTGATCAGACTCTGTTTTGCAGCTGAGGAACAGGTTGTGGTTTGAAAGTGAATGCGCCCCTTGTGTTTCATAAAACACCATATAAAAGAAAACCACAGCAAAAAACCGGTTGCAGGTTTTAATTTATTTTATTTATTTTTTCTTTTAAACACAGACCAAGTCAATAGCTGGGAGTAATTTCCTACTGCGTAGTCCAGAGGGTTGTCCATTACTTTGTGATTGTTACTTACTTGAAATATTTAAGAAAAGGTGTGTCTTAAAATCAACACTATGTGTTCTAATTCATATACTATATAGGCATACAAACAAATAAACACAAGAAAAGACTAAAGTAATGGCTGGGAAAAGCTGACCCTGGACAATCCCTTGCAATCTAGATCACCGGGCCTACAGATTAGAGTAATCACCTGATAAGGGCACCTCCATCCAGAACCCCCACATACAAAACTTACCCTAAAACACCTAAAGTCCCTTATTCCAACACATTTCAAGCTCCCCAAATGGAGTAAGGATCAAGGACCAAACATAAGGACTAATGAGGGGGGAAAAGGCAAAAGTGTAGGTAAAGTTATAGATTAATTGGTTCAATTATTATCAAATGCGGTAAAGATAAATATCATGCTCAGTGACAACGTAGCAAAGAAGGCAAAAAATGACCACAGATGTTGCTTTAAAGTTTCCAATGACAACTGAGAAATTACTTTCAAATTAATAATCAATTTGCTAAGTGTGAATTTGGATTAAAAACACTAAACACATTCTCAACCCAAACTCAGAGCCACCATGTTGTCAATAGGAAACAAACAGATTAACATCTGGGTGACATATTAAAAACCAGCTGGTATTAAGATGAGGAATACAAAGGGTTAAGTCATCAGCAGGACCATTAATACATATGGAACAGACTCACCCCTCCATGTACTGCACTAACTGACCACTCCCCAATTACAGTGACTGCAGCAGGAGCACACTGAAAGGAAATAGACCATATAAGGGACCAGCAATGTCAAAGCACTTGGTCATCACTAATGCCCTCAGTGACCAAGCAATTACCCATCAATCACACTGCTGTGCTGTCTGTATTCCCAGGTGCATGACCACACTGTCAGCACTCTGTATACCAGGAGACCCAGACAAATGCTGCTCAGCATCACCCTCTTATTACAGGGAATGCACACTCCTGTTGATGTCATCTCAGCAGCAGCTGCCTCATTGTGAAAGTGCTTAAACAGGGTCCCTAATAAACCCTGTATGTTCCATGAGTCTGAGTGTGGAAACATAGAAAGCAAATTGCTGTGATTTACAAGGAAAAACGGCACAATAAGTGTTGATCCATACACACTGCAGGAAATTAACAAGAGAGACAATTACATTATTTTATTTAGAGTCACTTGAACTACAACTATTCCACAAAAATTTTGGGACCTCTCCCCATGGCCTTTCCAGCTTTCCTGGATGTTGAATGCTATCCAGCATCAGGAAAGCTGGAGTGACACCATTCCCAAACAGAGGCACCAGGCTTTTCTGGTGTGTCTTCTGTGGTGGATCGTCACCAGCTTTCCCAGATGTGATAAAAAATATCCAGAATTAGGAAAAGCTCGGTGATATCCCCCACAGCAGGTATCCAGGAAAGCTGGGTGTCATCCCAAACAAGCAGGTATCCAGGAAAGCTGTTGTAAACATCCCCCACAGCAGGTATCCAGGAAAGCTGGGTGACATCCCCCACAGCAGGCATCCAGGAAAAGCCTGGGTGTTTGCTATGGTGTATTTGAGGATGGGTACATCTTGTGGGGATTTCACCCAAGTCTTCCCAGATGCAAAATAACCTATCCAGAAACCTGGAAAGCTGGGTGACATCGGCCCACAGCAGGACTCAGGAAAGCCGATAAGTGGCACCTATCCCTGTACAGCAAGCACCCAGTTCATGCATCTATTTCTTTAATAAAATGGTTAACGAGGGCTGGTATCAGGGAGAGTTTATATAAACTTTTTTCTTCTGTTTTTTTTCATTTTCTTCACAGTGGTTTGTTATTGGAGGATCTGAAAGACGTTTTCTCTGTATTACTAGTGCTCAGGCTTGATGTACAGCCAAGCGGTGATTTTTCGGCACAACAAGACTGGAACAGTAACCCCTATCACTATTAGCTAAGTTCACTATGGCTAATTTGTCAGGGGTATACAGTACGACCTTGAAATTACGCCAGGGTGTTTTCGGAGAGCTCGGCACGTACTCCCGTGATGCGGGCCCCAGAGGACTTGTCATTACTCGCGGCGTGTAAGCGCTGTGAATAAATGACATGTCACTTATCTCCCCTGTGCGCACGTGTTGTACGCCCGGGGAGAGGTTGGAGTAATCCATAGTTCACATATGTGAACTGTGGATTACGTAATGACTGGGGTGCATTTCGCTCGTATTAGAGCGCGTATGCGCCTGAAATATGTGGCATAATGTGTCCACAATTTAAGCGTTGTGGAACATAGCCCTGTAGGGTATTTCGGTGTAATTGTGGGGCGTATTATTTCTGGCCTCGTTGGGCATGCTGACATATGTAGTGAGCCGAAAAATCTTGGCTGTTAAAGATGAAGAATGCATTTTATATTATAATAGGATTTTTGTATTCCCCTTAAAATTATAGTAACCAGTATACATTTGTTATTATAATAGGTTTATTCACACATGCAATCCTTATATTAGTTCGTGTGCTATGTTGTATCTATTTATTTAGGATGAGCTATATATGTATGTATCCAATGTTTGTCCATATTCAGTTATCTAATACTGGATAGATTTGACCGGGTTTGTTGGAGCGGCTATAAGGAAATGTGTATTTTGTATATTTGTATTGGTTAAGGGCTTCGTCCCCACAGGCACGGGGGTTTGCGGTGGAAACTTTTTCAATTGGACCGCTATGGGAAACCCGTGAAGCTGTTCCCCACCTGCACGGGGTTTTCTGCAGGTGGTTTTTCAGACATTCCGAAAAAAATAGAACATTTTCATTCTTCCTTCGGTTTTCGGAAGAATATGGACATGTTTATGGGGAAAGGAGGAGGGCTTCTTCTTCGCCTGATCGTGGAGAAAAATGCACCCTCTGCCGGCCGGATGTGCACGGCACAAAAACAGGACATAGTACGGTCTGATAACCCTAACCGGGTATTTGTCCTTGCCGTGTAAACGACCTCCTAAAAGGCATGTTCACTCGGTTTTAAATGGGCCGTATTTCGGTCCGTAATTACGCGCCGTAAAGTGCGCCAAATGACGGGCCGATAAAACGGCCCATTCTTAACGGCTAATTCACAGTTCTCATAGGAGAACTATGGATTTTCGTTCTCCTTCCCCGCCCGGACGAAGCCGGCCGGGCGGGGAGTTAATTGACATGTCACTTATAGCGGCATATACCGCGACAGCTAGTAGTGATTGTCTATGGGCCGGTGAAGAGCCGGCCCCCGCTCACTCCCCCGCTCACCGCCCTGCCCCCGTACAAACGGAGTATTGCCGGGGCCGTATTACGTCCTGCAGAATTAAGCCTTGTGTGACATAGCTAAAGGCTTTGTGCTCAATAACATTTTTGACACGGATGACGGATCCATTTCTGATGGAGATGGAGAAACTGATGGATTTATCGTGTGTCATTGATACTGTAGGATGTATAACATGCATTGACATAGTGTCTGTTTTTACACTTTCCATCAAATATGCGTTTAATTTTAAGGGCTTGTTCACACAGCGTTTTTGGATCCGATTTTGGAGCTGTGTTGGATCTGAAAATTGCATCCAAAAACGCAGAATCAATTGGATCCAAAATGGATCATACACATATCCAACACACAGCTGGGGTGTATGGTGCTTGTTGGATGCAGCAGGATTGCCCCCTATAGCTTATATTAGGGCTCCTGCTGCGACTTTCAGATCAAGAATGGACATTTCAATTCTTGGAATGGATCTGAAAGACGCAATGAGACGCATCGGGCGAAGCTTGTTCTGAACCAACGATGCGTGTTTTTCATATTTAAAAGCATGTATATACTACATTGCATACATTATTAGGATGCATATTTGGGTCTGCTTGAGGTCCGACAAGATCTGATCCAAACACGCAATCTAAAAGCGTATTGTTCACACGGACAAACACTTAGTGTGAAACATACCCTAACAGATGGAAGACACAGGGCGCTGCGCTTTTTCCAAGTGGAAAAAAAAAAAACCTTATGCGTTACACTATATGTTTTTTTTACAATGTATGTAAATGCAAAACGTTCATAGCGGTTTGTGGCCATTTTTGACCAGCTTTATACATTTGTATCTGTCATAAAATATATAAACAAAGCTACCCAATCAAATTGCAGGAAAAAAGAGTGACAGCCAACAGAAAAGCTAGTTAAAAAAAAAAAAAAGCACAGATGTCAAATGTCTTCTCAAAACAGTTCACGTATAGTAGATGTTTGGCATATATGTTATAACGTACACATTTTGACGTATGGTCAAGCGCAGTGTGCACTGAGCCTAAAGGTATGTTCACACAGCTTATTTGTGCACATAAGGGTGCTTTCAACCTGGTGCGGTTTTGATGTGTTTTTTTGGATGCGTTTTTTGTGCAACAATGTATAGCATTATTTGTTTTTGTCTTACTGCTCAAAAAAACGCATCCAAAAAAAAAATGCATCTAAAAACGTCCACACCAAATAGCCGCCACAGTCTGAATAGCACCCTAATAGCGCACGTAATTCGCTACATTATTGGCTTCATTTTGCGGCCGAAATGCGCACTGCAATTATGGTAATTCATAGCTTCTCATAGAGGCTATGGGTTACATGTTGTCCTCCTCCGTGTATACTATTTCGACGTATTGTCACGCACGGTGGGGGAATTGACATGTCAAATTGTTAGACGGCGAGATACACGTCGGCTTGACTATGCATATGTCTATGGGCCGACACCCAACAGCACCCCAGCCCCCCCCGTGTTGCTTTGGAATTACGCTGATTAGCACGTGGTTCCAAAACCCCCGGCGTATTGAGTCGTGTACTATATGTGCTGCAATAAGCTATGTGAACATAACCTAAGTCCTAGGTGCTTTCACACAGTGCGGTTTTGGTGCATTTTTTATGCGTTTTTTGTGCGTACAATGGTATGCATTAATTGTTGTGCCTTCCTGCACAAAAAACGCATAAAAAATGCATCAAAAACGCACCAAAACATGCACTGTGTGAAAGCACCCTTATTCAAATAAACTATGGTTGATCATTATTTAATTAATTCTGCATAATGATATGAAAATATGCCAAAGGGTGTTTTAAAAAAGGAGAACCATTTGCTGAACAGACTTTGAGGAAGTGATGCAAGAGTCTGTGATGGTGTGTAGTCCAGTATTTTTGTTTTTTTTTTTAAAATCCTTTTTTATGTAATTTTATGTTTTTATGTGGATGTCTGTAAGGCGAGGTGCACATTGCATTTGACCATCCATCAAAACGTATAAAGTATGACGTAAACACTGAACCTATACCAAACGTGCGCTGTTTGAAGCAGACGTTTGATTTTTTTTTTTTACTAGCATTTCTATTGGCTGTCACCTGTTTTTCCCGGCTATTTCATTGTGTAGCTTTGTTTATTATAGTTATATAATTTATGACGGATACAATCATATACGTTTGCAACATGGGCACAAACACTAGGATCCGGTTTCCATTGACCTACGTCATAAAAAAATATATACTCTAACATATACTTTTCTTAAACTTGAAAAAGCACAGCGCCCTGCATCCTCCACACGTTAAACGCATATTTGACAGAAAGCGTAAAAACGGATACTATATCAATTTATGTTGTACATCTCTTCTCCCTTCTGTCATAAAGGATCTGTCATCCGTTCAAAATAACGCAGTGAGCACTGAGCCTAATAGTAGGTTTTTATTAGTGTTGTGCACGTTTTTAAAAATAATAATAGAATTACACACAAAGAACCATTGCCTTCCTATCTCTGCCGACCCTGATGGTAATTCACCAACGCTAATCTACCAGCTATTCCTAACCACTGTGTCACTCATCCAATATAGCATAAAAGTTTGCAGTGGAGGATGTTCCTTTATTGTGGCTTTAGCTGTGGATTTTTGCCTCAATCAATCCTCGGTGGGGATTGTTTATGGAACTGGGAGCGGCTGCAGTGATGGATTTGGACTGATACAAACGAATATCTGAGGTGTACCAGTTGTAATACAACCCAGGAAGGTGAGCAGTTGTGATAGGACTTGGGAGATTCTATTTGATCTATACATTCTCCAGGAGAAAGCGCCCGTGGTTTTCTGTTTGTCTCCTAAATCGCACCTTCATTTTGACTCTTTGTAGTCTCTAAAAGTTGGGAGATTTGCTTTTTCTGCTACTATATTCTGCTACTGATTTTCTGCAATTCATTCACTGCATGAAAACCAGAGAATCTTTCCCATGTGAACATGTCCTTATGTTGTCAGCCAACAGCTACAGTCATGTGAAGAGGTAAGAGCACCTCATGTCCGATAGAAAAATCCATATATGGAAAAAATATATATTTTACATGGAGTGTCCTTCCTTTCCGATATGTCTGTAACTTCCCCCCTAAATATTCATGCTCAGATTAGCAAACCATTCATGTCTACTGCAGAAGGGATAATCAGCTGCCAGATATCACCAGCACCGTTTATCCCCCAGGAAAACAACGGATCAGACCTACTGGAAGCCGATACACCGGATCCATCCTTACCCCAATATCACCGGGTAAAGAGGAGGGAAGGATCTGGAATTTCCCAAGTGTTTTCCTGATGTCTGTATATCCTGTAATGGAGCCGCTTATAATGCAGGCTGAAGAGCTTTATTACAGATCCCTATTTCAGCCTCCAGCTTCCTACGCGTGGAAACATGACTGTAAGGGTATGTTCACACGGTGTATTGCGGTATGTAATGTGTGCGCCGTGATACACCAGGTGTGGTAGAAGTCCGCGCTGACCCATTTAGTTCTATTATATCCTGCACATAAACGCCAGGAAGTAGTGACATCTTCTGTCTTTCACCCGGTGTTCAATACACAGGAAGACAGAGATAATTCATAGCTCTCTATAAGAACTATGAATTACTATAATTGTGGGGCGTATTATAGTGCAATTACGCCATGTGAACATAAACTAACAGGAAATCGCCCATCCTCAGAATGGCAGCAAGGCGACCTCTCGTAGATTACCTCTTATCTAGTTGGGGAAATACAGTTTTTTCATGTAGCAGTTATAACCTTTGCATGTGGGGCAATATTATGATTAAGGAAAGTCCAAATGGTCGGCACGGGAGTACAATAAAATGATGAAAATATATTGAAGTATTGCCATAAATATATAGTGCAGAAATAAATACAATTTATTATTAACCCCTTTCCGACCTATGACGTATGAGTACGTCATAGCGCCGGTAAGCGGCATTTGAAAACGGGATTGTGACGGCGATCCAGTCTTTAACAGCAGCAGGGTAATACCTAGGTAGCCGGCTAATGGACGCCCGCCCGTGCTGGATGTTTTACCCCTTGACGCCAATCAATGATGTCGCGGCGTTCACTAAATGATTGAAGAACCTGGGCCACGCACCATTCTTCAAGTCCTGATTCGGACATCATGCGGTGAGAATCGCCATCAATGAGTTCCCAATCGGCTAACATGTGCAGCGCGGAAAAGCTTGTTTTGAATTTGTACCAATCCGGCCATAGCCAGGATGGCAGGAAGTGGAGGAAACCACCCACTTGCGTACAGTCTAAAAGCATTGTCTATGCAATGCATTGGTGTTATTAATTGGATAACGGCCCCCTAGTGGTGGAAGGCACCATAGGGGGAATCTCCAGTGTTAAGTAAAAAATATTAATAAAGTTTTAAAGTATTAAAAGTTTCAACCCCCCCTTTTCCCTATTTTACAAATAGATATAATTAATAAAGTTACACATATGTGGTATCGCGCATCGAAAAAGTCCCAATCTATAAAAATAGAACATAATTTATCCCGTACGCTGAACACCATAGTATGGTTAATAAATTCCAAATGCCAAAATGCATTTTTTGGTCATTTTTTACATCGCATAAAAATTGGAATAAAATGATAAAAAAAGTAGCATGCATTCCAAACTGATAGCAATAAATGGTACGCTTCTGACATACAAAAAATGCCGCCCTCTACTGACGTCGTAGGCGCGCTTAGTATCAAAAAGTTATTGGTTGCACAAAATGGTGTCAATGGTAGAAAATTTCAATAATCAGTAACAATGTTTTTGAATTTTTTATAGTATCAAACTAATGAAAAACCCTACATGTTTGGTATTGGCCGGATGTGTTATCAACTGTGAAATTAAAGATATACATCGTGTCATTTTTACTTTATTAGGAATGACATCTTTGTCCCAAAAAAATAAAAGCCCTCATATGTCTATGTATGTGGAAAAAAAAAAAGTTATGGCTTTCAGAAGGCAAGGAGGAAAAAAATTTAGAGCCATATTATTATGACTAGAGATGGGCGAATCGATTTTAACGAAGTGGAATTCGTTTAGAATTTCAGGAAAACTTCGGTTCGGAACGGAAGTCGAACTTTGGGGTACTTTCGGGGTGAACGAAGTGTGCTTTGATTTGATAAAATGGCCCTGCGAGAACATGGCGGCTACATGGGGCAAAGCACTCTGGGAGGAAGAAGGGCATAGCCTGCATGACGTGCGAGTGATGAAGCCAATCTGAGACCGGCGGGTTCTAGTTACGTCACCGCACTATATAAGTCCGGGCGCGACGCCAGGAGCTCACACTTCCTCTCACTGTGCTACATCAGGGAGGTGCGTGCCGTGGCTAGTTAGCTGCTTACTGAAGAATTGATTTTTTATTACAGCTGATTTCTGTGCTGGGGTGTCTCAGCTTGTCTCAGAGGACTGTTCTTTAATGTTCTATTTTTATAATGTTTTGGGCTATTGGATCTGAAAATCCAGTGTGCGTTTCCACTCAGCTTGCATATACATTCAATATCCAGAGGAATCTAAGCCAGTTCCTGTTGTATTCATTTAAAGAAACAGCGTTTTCTACAATACAATACCACTTCATTTTTGGCTGCCTCAATTCTATGCGCAATTTACTTCCTGGGGTTAATTAAGCGTTGTTTCCGCGGTGTGCTGACACCAAAAGAAAAAGAACAGTCTTTTCAACGCCAAAATATTATAAATTTTTCCTGTATCCTAATTCACAAGCAAAAGGTTAATTACAAACTGTATCTCTTGTTGTTTGTGGCGTTAGAAAACACGCAATTGTACACGCTACAAATCTACTAGTTTTGTGCGGACTCATTCTTTGGCGCACAACTTTACATTCCAGGGGTTAATTAAGCGTTGTTTGGCTGGTGTGCTGACCCATGAAAACACGTTATTCTTTTTTCAACGCCAAAATATTACATTTTTCCTGTAGCTAATTCTCAAGCAAAGGTTATTATGCCTGTTTGTGCTTTTACATTTAGTATAACACACAGTGTTTTTTAAACTACACATACAAGTAAATTTTTCCTGGCCATTTGTGGGAGGCATGTTTATATCCAAGGGTTTTACCCAAGCTTGTTACTGGGTTCAATTTGGGGGGGGATGTCAAAAACAGGGTGTATTATTATCATTACAAGATATCATCCATCAAACAGTGGTGTTCTGTACATTTTAGAACAAACAGTATGTCAGACAGAGAGGTGGCAGGCTTGCACCTGCAAATTGGCAAGTGGCACAATCCTTCCTGGAACAGGCCCAGGTTGCAGCACAGCTACGGGGAAGTCGCAGCTAGGGGTCACTTGGTGGAGGGCCACAAGTCTGCCGCTGTCATCTAGCGGCGTTGTGTTGTTCAGCAAACCCAAGGGTTCTTGATTGGTTGACTGGTCATCCTCTTCTCCCAGTTGACATCTGACAAACCCCAGCCAAGAGTTCGCGGTGGGAAACCTCAGACACAACCCTTAGTTGTGGAATGGCCCAGGGAGCGGGAGTCAGAGGCCCTCAGCTGTACCTCTGCCGCCTCTGTCCATCCGGTTCCCTCAGCCAGAGATCTTACTATGTGGTCTGGATTCAGCGCCCATTATATAGCGTGGATCGAACAATTTCGAGGAGGGCGAGTCAGCAGCTACTTGGCAGCGAGAAATGGGGCCAATTATCCTGCGTCTTGCAGTAAGGTGGCAACAGTATTGATGTGGAGAGTGGGCATGGGAGGTCATGTTGTGAGAGGTTCAGACCTTGGCATACCAAGTCCGGTGATGAGGACCAGCTAGTGACGATTGAATCACAAATAGATGATGCATGTAGCGACCGCACTGAGGGAGACGGGTGAGGCAAGGGCATCATCATCTGTCAGAGAAGAGGGCGTTCAGCTTGCGCATCAAGGCAGCAGCGCAGCGAAGCAAGTGGGCCGTGTGGCCGTAAGTCAGCGGATAGCAGCAGTCATGTGTGAGGACGGGAGCCAAGCCCGGCCAACGGGGTTAAAAAACCCGATTCGCAGGTCCATGTAAGTAGCAGCACAGGGGGAAGCTCAGCGACGGCAGCGGCGGCAGCTGTAGTCACTCCAGTGCGGAGCGTTGGTGGTAATCGTTTCTCGGAGGTTGTGGCATGTTCTTTGCTAAGACACCGAGGAGCCGAATAAAGGTATATGTAGAAATCTGGTAGGCAGAAAGTGAAGCGTGGCCAGGGGAGGCTAACGGTTGGCCACCATCGGTCCTGCTCAAACACATGCGAGCGTCACCATCCGGTGCCTGGGGGAAACGTGGCTCAGATGTTGGTGTCATCCTGCCGCCGTAGCAAATGCGCAGCGCCACAGTGGGCAAGCATGCAACATTGCAGCAAGTTCAAGGGCTATCACCACCTCTGCAGATGGAGCTGTTTCTCTTTGACTTCATATACCCGGTCCAGATGCTCCTGCTCCTCGCTACTCATGGCCAGCAGTCGTTCAGCGAGGCGTTTGCAAAAGAGACATCGTATGCGGTCCAAAACCATCCTAACGGTGCAGCAGCTGACCGTGCTCCTGTACCAAGTTGTTGGTACTGCAGTCTCCCTTTCCATATGGTGGACTCGCACCGTTCAGAGAACTAATGGCTTGTGCCAAGCCGAGATGGAGAGTTCAAGCAGTAATTTCTTTCAAAAACGGCGAGCAGTACCACCTCGCACTTCATAAATTTGGAGAACAGAAGGTGGGTCAGTCCTTGAGTTATCGGTTTGTTCAAGGTGCACGGCAGCGCGGACGTGATGGAGGCGTGTAGCCTACGGTAAGGGACCGTACCATGTCCTTTACGGCCACAACTGGTGAATGTGCTTTACCAGCCAAGGCACACCATCAACTTGGACCAGGAGAGCCGCTTTCTCCTCCACGTTGTCAAATGCTGCACCTGTGCAAGTCCGCCCTCCTCCTCCACAAGTACTTGCTCCATCATAACCACTTGTGTGGGTCACAGCGGTGTCACGAAGTTCTACACCTGGACTTTGCCTCGGCGAACGAAGTCACTACAGGGGAGGAACTGCTCCGTCGTCATGCAGCAAGAAATCGATTGTGTGGCTTCATCCCGCGCCCAACTGCAAAACGGACACAATGGTGACGAGACAATGGGAGGAAACATGTAGTCCGCGCTGCACCGCAGGATGGGTATGGTCATGCGCCCTGCCATGGCGCAAGTGTTACTATGTGTTGTGGAAAAGGTTCTATGAAGTCTGTCAACCGATCTTCAGAAAACATTCTGAAAATGGCCAGGAAACTGGCATGCACATTTATTCCATTCGTCAAAGCCAGGAACCAACCCTCCTCGAATTGCAGCGGCCAGAATGGCCTCCCCCAACAGCTCTGATATGCGATGTTTCACCCGCTGGAATTCCAGCCTGCACATGGTGGACCGACTGTTGAACAGAGAAAGGCCATTAACGATTTTTTGATTGATTCCAGGCCGACAGAAGTACTCACCTGTGTAACTTTGATGTCAGCCAGTGGCAGCTTATGCGTTGACAAACATGCCGTTACCATTAGTTGAGGCCTTTACGAGGAGGCCACGTTTTTTGTCAGTCGCACGGGACTACGGGATGAATAACGTCATTCCACTGCTTAATGATCTTGGAAACAGATGCTGAAAAAATCTGCGTCTGGGCAGGGGACTGGAGACGTGGCGACTGTGACATCATCGCCACACGGCCACATGACGCTCCGACGCGTGGGGACTGGAAATGGCAGGAGGAGGAGGATCGGACATTGGAGCAGAAGAATCGAGAGTCTGGTGAAATGAGGACTTTCTACACAGGTGACAATCGAGAGAGAGCAGAGCTACCAGCTGGAGGAGGTGGAATGTGAGCATGGAGAGAAGACAGAGGCTGCATGACCCCCAAGCACCGTGCGGCTAGTGTATACCAGTGGTGAATGGAGGCAGGGGAGCCCCTCGAAGTCACTTGTGGAGATGGCCCGCATCAGCATGCTGTTTGCTGGATAGTCGACATGTCCGAATAGTCACAGGCATGTCGGCAGAGGATGGACTTTCTGTGTCTCAAATCTATTGAAGACCTCCTTCGCGATACCGAGTCTCAAAATGGGAGCTCTTTTTCCCAGCTATTGATGTGGGAAGACAAAACTAAAATACTATTAGGGAAATCCTCCGTACATCGTTGGACGCTGCCTCTATGTTGCGGCAGCGTCCCTCCTCTTGACAGGTATCGCTGACCGGGGGGTTACCTCAGCGCTCAACGTACTACTGCAGCGGCTGCTGGGGGAAGGTTGGGGGGTAGGAGACAGTAAGCTCATTCCAGTAGTTACTAAGTCTGGAGTCACTGGAGGAGCAGCTTCCTTCAACCCGCCTAGTGAGAGGGCAGTCGCCAGCAGCCAGCAGCTGACCTGGAAGCGTCCCTGAACCATCAGGTTGTCGGCCTAATTGGACAGGCACCTCTGCCACCTCAGTAAGAAGATCCGCTGTGGACTACTGGGCAGCCATACTGGGTTGTCGTCGGCCGCAATTGCCGAGTTTGCAGTGTGAAGCGTCATGCCCGGCCAGTAGTGTGGCATTCAGAGCGGGTGTTCAGTTGGCGGCGGGGGGCCATCGTTACCCCCAAGGAGAACCCGCTTGTACCACGGGAAATGTGGAAACGACCTGACCTTTGTCAAGATGAATCAGGCGTGGACTCGGCCAGGATTCCAAACATCCAATGCCTTAGGCGTAGTCTGGGTTCAAACTTACCTGCCTCCAGCCCATTATTTTGATGCCCGCCACCGCCTGTGGCCACACATCTGATGACGGTTTCCCTCCATCTGACATACCTATCTTTACCAGGGATGGTGTACTTATTGTCCACCACCATCAACACTTTATCATTGTGCCACTCATATGAACCTTCATGCTGCTGTTGCCGGGACTTCCACAATGTGTCATTGTGCACTGTTGACTCCTCATGCTGCTGCTGGGGCCTGCTGCCATGCCCCCACACTGTGTCATTGTCCCAAACTGCCTGACCTCATGCTGCTTTTCGGGCAGGCCGTCCCCCTCCACACTCTGTCATTTAATTTTTGCCACCTGAGCTCTTACCCTTTTTTTTTTCCCAGCTTTCCGGGGATGACTTTTCGGTTTCCTTTCCCCGCTTAAATTTTTTTTGGTCATTTTTTTACCCTTTTAAATGCCCAGGCATTTTATAGGGGAAGCGATTCTAAGAGCGGGGGGCCCGCATCGCGTGTCATATAAAACACAACATTGTTTTAAAGGGCCCCAAAACCCCAGTCCCCTGCAAAATTTAAAGGGCAGGGCAAAAACGTTCTAAAGCCCCCTGCAGGCTCTGTGCAGCCGGGAAAAATACTGTTTTTAAAACGCAAAATTCGTCCCCCGAATTTAATTCAAAAAACGAATTTTTTTTGGAAAATTGGCAAAAGTGACCAAATTTCGAATTTTTGAGAAATTCCCCCCACCCTTTTTTTTTATGACCGTCCGCGGGAAAGGAAGTTAAGGAGAAAAAAAAACTTCTGTCAAGGGGCTTAGATCTGGGAGGGTTCCCATTTTGGGTCTTAGATAGGGAAATTTAAAAAAAGGGGAAAAATTATCCAAAGAGAATTTTAAACTCACCCCACCCTTTGCTCAAATTTTTAAGGCGTAACAAAAAAAACCTGTCCAGTTTTAAAAACCATACCCCCATAAAATTTAAACCCAAAATACTAATTTTTATTCTAAAATTTACCATCCTTATTAAAAAGGAGATTAAATATTAAATACAATATTAAAAGAGGGAAAGGGAAAAATTGCCCCAGAAAAGTAAAATTCGGGAAAAATTTTAGTTTCCTTTTTTGCCCCTCTGTTTCTAATACCAGAACTACGTGGTTAAGACACAAAGGTTTTGTCAAATGCAGTCAACATCCTTGTAAAACCTGTGGACTTGCTTGTCCCACTAGAGTATTTTCTAATTTTAGGGTTCTAAGATGAACCCTATTCGAAATTTTTAAATTTGTAAAACCTGTTTCCTTTATATAAAGGGTTCCCTTGCACCCCTTTCAACTTTTTTTATATGGGAAACATTTACCAGAAAATTCAAAATGCTTTTTTAAGAACACCTTTACGATATTAAAAATAGCACACAAAGAAATAAATCTAATGTCTCCCAAAAACTTTACGAAAAAACTAATTTCTAATATACGGGTTTTACAAGTCTAGGCTTGAAAAAGTGAAAAAAAATTAAACCCCGAGGGGGGAACCCTTTGGGAATATCCCCTCTGAAAAAGAGTTTTTGGGAATTTTCCCACTAGTTTCCTTTTGCCAAAAAGGCCCAAACTTCTCTGTGGGGGGAAAACTATGTTACATTTCTAAAGCTTTGTTTTTCTCTTTGGTATTCTTTTAACATTGTTTCTCTTTATACAGTACAATACGCGGGCTTTTTTTCGTCTTTGTTTACATTGTCATGTGCAGTAGGTGATTCCTATGATGGAGCGCATTTGCGTTCCACAAAAGGGGAAACCCTTTTCCTTTTTGGGACTCCCCGGGGTTTTCCTTGTGGGGACGCCATACACTTGCGGTTTAAAACGAGGGCCCCATCACATATAATTTAGGTAAGGAAAATCTTTCCAGGTGTTTCCGATGTTGTGTTCTTAATTGCTTTTATTTGCACTATAAATAGGCATGTTTTTTTTTTTTAAACCTTGTTGTACGCCCCAAGGGGCACTGTGATGCCCAAACTTGCCCACGTCCATGATTTGTTCTTTTTCCCATCCCAAAACCTGAAATTTATTTCTCCCACATATTTTTAGGGCCAATACCTCAATAAATTTTCATCATTTTATTGTACTCCTGTGCCGACCATTTGGACTTTCCTTACACATATAGTTTTGTGCATGCCTTGGGGCACGGTCTGAGCATGGAGTCTTCGAGATGAATCATTTGGTGAGCTGTTTTAAATTTTTTTGGTGATATTATGATTTTTTTAGCTCCATCATAAAAACCATGAAATCTTTAGAAAAAGCCTTATTAAAAAAAACGGTTTTTTGCTCCTTTCCTGACAAGCACGGTGATTACTGAAAATCAGACCGTGTCGTCTGAGTGAAGCGCTTAAAAGGCCCGGGTTTTCCGGGGCCACTTTTCCCATTTTTGAAATATTTAGAAGTTTTTTTCAGCTGCAAAAAAAAACCCTTATGTCTTTGTAATGAACTCCAGTTTGGATCATGTACATGAAATCCTCACCACATTGGGGGCTTCATTCTTCACATTTTTGATGCAGTTGAGAAACACAACAAACCATCTGCATTGACCGCCGATTTGGTACCCACCTTGGGGTTTTAAATTTTTCCACACTTTTTTTGGCGCATATTTTGGTGTAAAATTTATACGGAAAACTTTTTATATAAACAATGTTCTATGCAGCGCTCATTGAATCCAATGTACAATACTTGCCGTCATTCACGAGATGCAGAATTGCGACGTGTATTTAGCGGCGCTTTTACTTTAAGTGCCTCGTCCATTCTTGAGCCCTTTATGGCAGTAAAATCTCTTTGAAAAGTTTAGGGATTTTCAATTGCAAAAGCACCACAATGTATACTTCACATTTAGCAAAAAAATACACTTCAAAATTTAAACAGGGAAAAATTTTTAACTAATTTGGGAAAACTTTTAAAATTAAAACAAAATTTTGTAAATTAGGGCCTACCCCCTTCATTATCTTGCTTTTGGGCCCCGGGCTAACCCCTTTGCATTTTGGGGCGTCCCCTTTGCGAATAGCAGAAAATATATTGTGGCATGCTGTGCTAATTTTTCCGGTAAAGCAGTATACACAGCAGCAGAAACTTGATGGGGTCCAAAGGTACGTTTTGGGGTCGGTTAAAAATTTAGATCCCTTTTCCAAACCCCTGTAATGATGTAAAGTGTGAGCCAGCCTTATTTTGGCAAAATGATTTTATTTTTCCATCAATGTATTCAGAGCTTTTCTTCCATTATTAGTGGCTGTAGTTTTTGATGGCCCCTTTTTTAGGGTACATTTTCCCCGACTTTACTAGTTTTATCATCTTTGTTTTTGTCTTTTTTTTATGGGGGAAGGAGAGCGATTTCACCATAGGTCTCATTCAAGTTATCTATTAATGTTTCCTTAGTGCTTTGGGATCGGCTGAATTTTAGAGATGCCAAGTTTTAAAAAAAAGGGGGGTTTTTTTTTATCTTTTTTGCACAGTAAGGATATGTTCATACGGTGTAATTTGGAAGTGTAAATTTACACTTCCAAATGAGTATCAAGATCTGCTTGATTAGAAGTGTATTTTGCGACGCCTATGTGCTAAAAATACTCATCCATTATTTCTATGGGGGTTTAAAGGGCCCCAAAATGGCATGCATATTTTACATTGGGTTTCAATTGGGGGTGCCAGAAAAAATTTTTTTTTTTTTGAATTGCATTTTTTAAGCTATTTCAGCCCCAAAAAAAAACGTCCAAAAATTATGCAGTGTGAACATACCCTTCTAATATGCTTCATGGAAATACCTGTTGGTCTCTGTCCACACCACATATTTCCCAAATTGAAGTTTTTTACGGTTTTTTGACCTGAAATTACTTGTTTAAGATGGAAAGTAAACCATTGACCACATTATAAATTACAGGTTGTAATTCATACAACATGTATTTTGACAATCAGTTTTAAAGAGTAAGAAAAACTTAGAACATGTTTTTTTTATTTTTTTACATTTCCAAAGTGCCCAAAAATTTTGGTTTTTAAAGGGGTGGCTAAAAACCCGGGGTAAAAAACATGAAAAAAAAAATTTGCATGGGGTTTTTGGAGGGCAAAAAAATTTTTTTCTTTTTTTCCCTTGATGTACCATAAAACCAAACCCCCTTATGGCTAAAATCAGGGTTTTTTAATTTCCCAAAAACTTTTTGGGGAAAATTGAATTATTTAGTAAAAAACAATTCTGATTAAAGTTTGTGTTCCCGGTGCACATATACTTTCCCTTTCCCCTTTTTCCTGGATATGTCCTGAAAGTCTATGGTAGAAAAACACCTTCTGTCTTTATAAGCTCTAACAACCATAAGATGTGTTTGGGGGCCTCCTTATAGTCCCATCTTTCTGCACCTAAATTTTTTGGGGTTTTAGGCCCCTTTTCTTGACACATACATGATGTGGTCAAATTTTGACATTTTCATGTTAATAACCAAAAAAGAATGGTAATTTTTTTATCAAAAAAAAATAGATAAATCATCCACAAAATATATGGGTCAGTGTAAGGGGAAAATACTCCTAAAAATGTCCCAAATTTTATAGGTGGGGTTTGTTTTGGGTGGGAAAAAAAACCATTGCAGAACGAATTACAATAGCAGTTTACTAACAACATAATCAAAAGTTGGGTAGGCGCCTCCCCGGAAAACCTGAGGGTGGACCTACAACTTTTGGGCAGGGGTAATTCAAAAACCCAAAAGAGTTTTCATGGGAAATTTAAGGTTTTTGGGGGGTTTATTCTTTAGCGTAAACCTCAGAGGTGGAAAACCTTTTTAAACCTCATATCCGGACCTGTTTTTCACTTTTTATTACAAAAGGGGCCCCCCAAACCAAAATCTTCTCCCAATTCCCGGAAACCCCAAAAGTCCCTTTTTGGTTTTTCCCCTTTTTTTTAGCCCGTTTTTGCAGGAAATAACTGATCCTAATAGGATTTGTTGAAGGAAGTCCCCGAAAATTATTTGCCCCCTAGATAATTTTTCAGTCCCCCACATTATACGTAGGGGTTTTAAACCCTCATCTCCACCAATGCTAATGCAATGGGCACAGGAAATATTTTTTTTTTGAGAATCTGTTTTATGAACCCTTTTGTAAAAAGGGGTTAAGCACTTTTTGTGCAATTTTGTTTTTACCGATAAAGCCAGTTTCTCTATATAAAAAACTTTTATTTGAACTTAGAGAAAAAAAAAAGAATAAGGAAAAGTTCCCCAAAAAATGATGCAAATCCCTATTTTAAATCTATACCTTTGGCCCGGGGTATTTAGAAGTTGACTTTTCCCTGTAACCCGGCTTTTTTAAACCCCAAAATTTTTCCCCGAATTTTTAAATTTATTTTTAAATTTTAGTCTCGTTTCCCCCCCTGGAGGGAAACCAAAAAAGACCGCTCACATAAGTGAGGTCACACTATCTCTTATTATCCCCCCCTTTTATCCCCTAATTTCAAAATATGGTGTGTGATTCCTTTGAAAAAAGTAAAAGTGAACCCCCAGATTTTGACTCCAAAACCCCACCAATTTACATCAAAAAACTGTCATGTGGGCAACCCGAAATTCCTCCATCACAGCATTAAAAGGCCCCGTACGGCAGTTTTTTTTTAAATTGGGGTTTTTTTAAAATTTAACAAAACAATATAAAGGGGGATGGCGGATCCAAAGACCTTGGGCCCAAAGTTGTGGGGCCCATTTCTTAAAGGGTTTTTTGAAATTTTGGAACAGTGGGATGGGAAACCTTTGGGCCCGGGGCAGCA